>JAAXCT010003201.1:0-41357 GCA_012490785.1 Eragrostis nindensis | reverse complement strand
CAGGCTCCTGTTCATATGTGGCTAACAGGTGGCCCATGATTTCCTGCACCTAGCGCTGGTCACAACCAAGTGTACTGCATACAAAACCCAAGGCAACTTGCTCACCTATGTGGACATGAAACAGATGGCTTAGGCTTCTATCATATTCCACATGCGCCGGTGGGGCCAGCCAAGAACGACAACAAGACTGCACTTGTAAGGGTGGAAGGGGGAGTCATCTCAATCCCACAACTGGTTCAAGAGCTTGCATGGCTGATACCTGAAAGGTGGAATTGGCAGGTCAGTCAAGCGGACAAGAATTCATTTGTGGTACCTTTTCCTACCAAAGCGGATTTGCAGCGGCGGTCGGTTGCCTTTGGGAAAGCTGATATAAAAGAGCATGGTGTTAGTCTCCATTTTGAAGAATGGAAAGAAGAGGACGATGGAGATGAATTGGACACGGTGTGGATCAGAGTTTTCAGGTTGCCATCCAAACTGAAGGAATACCCGGTTTGTGGGCAATTGGGTCCATGTTGGGAGCAACCCAGGTAGTGGTAGGTGATATGCGGCTTCGGTTGCAAAACAGATTATGGGAGAATTCTAGTTGCTGTGATGAATGTCAACGGATCCCAAGAAAGATAGAAGTGGTCATTGGGAAAAGGTTTTATCAGCTCTACGCCTGCAGGTCGAGGGGCGGGATCCCGATCCTGTTGGTGATAACATGGATGTCGATGGCAATGATGGGGATGAAAATGGAAATGATGGATCAATTGGTAATTTGGAAAAGGATAATTTACAGAAAAAGGAGGGAGGTAGAAAGTCAGGAAAGGGAGACAGTTCACAATCTGCCAATCAAAACCAGAATGCTAGTGATGCAATTATCACTAATGACTTGGTGATTGAAGAGGTTGAGAACACGGAAGAGACATTCAACATTATGAGGGCTTCTAAATATCCAAGTAGCTACTCCAATCCCGAGGCTCATTTAAAGTATTTAAACTTTGATAATGAATTTCGTGATTGGGCTATTAATAATGAAGTTCTCAGTAATGTGGAATCTTTTTCTTCTCCTGTAGACTTGGATTTTCAGGGGGCAAATGATAGGAGCTGGACTGAGGAGATGCATGCTGGAATCAGGGGAGCGTGTGGCCTGCCTGCTGACTCTGGACTGACGATCAGGGCAGCTCAGAGAGCAGGCCATGGCTAAGGCGCACATGCTGGAGGGGGCAGATGTGACTGGGCTGGCAGTGGAGAGGCCTAAACACAAACTGGGCTTAACTCCAGACGGGCCGTTAGCGCATGAAGTGCTGAAGGCCGCGACTGCTGGACTAGGAGGACATGAAGCCACGCCAGACCAGCATGCAATGTTTATATTGCCTGGCTATGAAGAAACCCCAGAAAAGAGAAGCAGGCGCAGGGCGATGTCGACAGATGAGCACTCCCAGGATCGAGTAGAAAGGCTCAAAGCAAAGAAGAATTTGGACTCCAGTGAAGGTATAAAAAATTCCTCCTATCCTTTCCGATTCGCAAGTAGAAAAGAATATTAAATCCTTAGGTGTATCTATGGGGTCTGATTGTTTAAAAGGAGTCACTTGTATTAAAAATTTGGAGATCGATAGACTTTCAGTTGTGCCTAAGAAAAAATAGCTACAGTACAGGAATTTGACATTGAAAATAGTGAAACTGACAGTGATGATGGGTTGGATTATCTTACTTTGGGAAACCTTTGCGGTGATTTGATTTGACTGAGGAGAATATGGGAGAAAACAGTAGTCATTCTCTGAATGACTTTAAAGCTGTTCCCAGAAAAAAGAAAGTTAAATCACATAAAAAAGGCAAAGGTACAATTGCGTCACAAACAAAGAAAATAAAAAAGTCTAGATGAAAGGTATCTTCTGGAATAGCAGAGGTCTTCGAGACTTGGCTAAATCACTTTTTCTAGCTGATACCTCAATCGAAAAGCATTTGGACTTTATGCTCTCCTTGAAACAGGCAGAGACGATTTCACAGAAGCTGAATTAAAACATTTTTGTGGTGGAAAAAATTTCTTATGGAGTTGGACTTCACCCAGGGGCAGGTCAGGAGGAATCCTAGTGGGCGTAAGCCTAGATTCTTTTGACATTGCTGAAATTTCACATGGCGACTTTTATGTAAAGTTTAAGCTAAAGAATAAAAATGACGGGTATGAATGGGTCTTGATTGCTATCTATGGAGCTGCACAAAACGAGTATAAAGAAGCATTTCTTGCTGAGTTGGTGCATACTTGTAGAATAGAATCGCTCCCCCCTACTAGTCGGGAGGTGACTTTAATATAATCAGAAATCCAAGTGAAAAAAATAATGATAGATATGATGATCGTTGGCCCTTTTTATTCAATGCTGTTATAAATGGTTTGGACTTACGGGAGATTGATTTAGTCGGAAGGCAGTTCACATGGGCAAATAATTTGCCTATACCGACTTTAGAAAGACTAGATCGAGTTCTTGTAAGTACGGACTGGGAATAAAATTTCCAAAAGTAACAGTAGAGGCCTTAACAAGGGACATCTCTGACCATACTCCGCTGCTTCTGGATACGGGGAACCAAACTCAAAGCTCAAAGCATATGTTCAAATTCGAACTTGGCTGGCTAATGAGGGATGGTTTCTATGACCTAGTAAAAGATGTATGGCAAAAAGAGAATAAGGAATTTCATCATTACAGAGATGGCAAAATAAAATTCGTAGATTAAGGCAATTTTTGAGAGGATGGGCAAAGAACACAAGTGGTACCTATAAAAAAGAGAAACAAGAAATACTCGACATAGTCGGACAGTTGGACAGGAAGGCCGAAACTACATTGTTACAACCACATGAGGTTGATTTGAAACAATGTTTAAAAGAAAGGCATGTTCAGTTGTTACGAGAAGAAGAAATCAAATGGTACCAGAGGTCAAAGACTGAACAATTATTGAAAGGCGATAGCAACACAAAATATTTTCAATTGGTAGCAAATTGGAAATTTAGGAGAACAAGAATCTTCCAGCTCGAAGACGGGGATCAAATCATACGTGGTGATGACGAACTGAAATCATATATAACAAAGTTCTATCAAGGTTTATTTGGACCTTCCGATAGCAGTGATTTCAGTTTGGTTGAAAAATATAGAGATGATATTCCTCAAGTTTCGAGAGAAGAAAATGATAAACTCACAGAGGTGTTCTCTGAAAATGAAGTTAAAGAGGCTATATTCCAAATGAAACATAACAAAGCACCAGGTCCGGATGGCTTCCCAGCTGAATTTTATCAAGCATTTGGGAAGTGATTAAAAGGGATCTGATGGCATTGTTTAATGATTTCATAACGGAACTTTACCTCTTTATAGTTTAAATTTTGGTATTATAACATTGCTACCTAAACAAAAAGAGGCGACTCAAATCAAGCAATTTCGTCCTATCTGCTTACTAAATGTGTAGTTTTAAAATCTTCACAAAAGTTGCAGTCAATAGGATTACGAAAGTGGCAGATAGCTTGATTAGATCATCGCAAACCGCATTATGCCAGGGAGGAATATCATGGAAGGGGTTGTAATTCTCCATGAAACCATACATGAGCTACATAGGAAGAAAATGAATGGAGTAATCTTAAAGCTTGATTTGAGAAGCCTATGCCTATGACAAAGTTAAATGGTCTTTCTTACAGCAAACTTTAAGATGAAAGGATTTTCAACCAAATGGTGCTCATGGATTGAAAATTTTGTGTCTAAAGGAAGTGTCGGAGTTAAGTTAATGATGATATAGGCAGCTATTTCCAAACAAAGAAAGGTTTAAGACAAGGCGATCCTCTATCTCCAATTTTATTCAATCTGGTAGTAGTAGTAGATATGCTAGCTATTTTGATAGCTCGGGCAAAAAATGAGGGACAGATCAATGGTCTAGTACCACATTTAGTGGATGATGGTCTCTCAATATACAATATGCAGATGATACTATACTTTTTATGGAACATAATCTTGAACAGGCCAAGAATATGAAATTGCTCCTATGTACTTTTGAGCAACTGTCAGGCTTAAAGATTAATTTTCATAAGAGTGAGTTATTTTGCTATGGAGATGCAAAGGATCATGAACATGAATATGTCCAACTTTTCGGTTGTGATATGGAGAATATCCATTCAGGTATCTTGGAATACCAATGCATCATAGAAGGTTAAGTAATAAAGATTGGAAGGTAATAGAAGACAAGTTTGAGAAAAAGTTAAGTAGCTGGAAAGGTAAACATTTGTCATATGGAGGAAGACTAGTGCTTATTAATTCTATCTTAAGCAGTTTGGCTCTCTTTATGTGTTCGTTCTTTGAAATCCCTAAAGGAGTGCTAAAGAAACTGGATTACTATCGATCTAGATTCTTTTGGCAAAGTGATGAACACAAAAAGAAATATAGACTTGCAAGATGGGATATAATATGTAGACCTAAGGATCAAGGAGGTCTAGGAATATTAGATCTCGAAGTCCAAAACAAGTGTTTACTTAGTAAATGGCTATATAAGCTACTGAATGAAGAGGGGCTGTGGCAACAAATGTTGAAAAACAAATACCTCTACAATAAGACATTGTCTCAAGTACAATTAAAACCGGCGATTCACATTTCTGGGCAGGTCTAATGGGTGTCAAAGACCAATTTTACAATATGGCTCTTTCATTGTGATAGATGGCACTCAAACTAGATTCTGGGAGGATAAATGGCTTGGGAATAGTACTTTAAGAGAGCAATTTCCTATTCTTTACAATATAGTAGAAAAAAAACATGACACAATATCTACTGTTATGAGCTCAATTCCTTTAAATATGTCTTTTAGGAGAGCGTTAACAGGAGATAAGTTGGTAGCTTGGCATAGTCTTGTACATAAGTTGCTAGACGTACATTTAAATGAGGAACGAGATACTTTCCGGTGGTCCTTAAACCAAAACGGCAAGTTTACTGTTCAATCAATGTATGGTGCAATTATTGATACAGGTATTATGCTAATAACAGGTATTTGTGGAAAATAAAGTGCCCCTAAAGATTAAAGTTTTGTTTGGTTCTTGCACAGGGAGTTATACTTACTAAAGACAATCTGGCTAAAAGAAACTGGAATGGAAATCATAAATGTTGTTTTTTAGTAATCTAGAAACTATACAACATCTTTTCTTTGATTGCAGTTTTGCTAGATTGATTTGGAGACTTGTTGAATTAGCTTTTGGGTTAAAACCGCCTATTAGTATTGCTGACATGTTTGGTGATTGGATTGGTGGGTTTCAACCTAGGGAAAGGAGTCTCATGCTTGTAGGAATTGGAGCCATCTGTTGGGCAATATGGTTGAGTAGAATGATGTAGTTTTTGATAAAAAGGCTATTCTAACTCCTATGCAGGTAATTTACAGGGGTACATACTGGATGAGAACATGGTCACTTTTCCAAAAGGAGGACGGAAGGGAGTCTTTGCTCAAAGCATGCCGACTCTTGGAAACGGTGACTATGGATATCTTCGCCAAAAATGGGTGAAGTAAGTTAGTAATAGGTTATGTTGATGAACTTTTTACTATTTACTTACCATTTGTTTGGTGAGACGTTATTTGTCCTATGGGGTCGACGGAGTTTATACCTAGTTGAAAATTGTAATAATAGACGGTCAAATACATCGAAAGATGTAGAGACCGGGATGCTTTCATTTGCTTGATGAAATAGATTTCCCTTTATCTAAAAAAATGTGGCTAACACGCCATCCGTGAAAACCACTCGGAAGGAGGATTCGAAAAAATATGCTCTGTCTAGACTATCAACTCAATTATTCTAATTAACTTGATAGTCGGGGGCTACACCTAACAGGTGCACCGGGCACACTTTGCTTTTTTCAGAGCTCTTTACAACTTCGCTACCAGGATCTCGGTAGGAGTAATGGTAAAAGCGTCTACACATAAAGACCAGTCGGATTCAAGCAGATTGTCCTGGTGCTCAGTTGCAAAGCACTCGGGGGCTACTGTCGAGTACATGGGCCCGGGGTGTGCCACATTCTCAAGATTAATCGTCAGGAGGAGGGTGGCCCAGCCCATCAGAACCACTCGGGGTGCCGAACCCTAGTACTTGGTGGTCAAGGAGCATCCATGATTCCATAAACCACTCAGCAGTGTATCCCTGAAAAGGAGGATGCAGCTCCTGTAAAGTAGGAAATACATCCTGTAAAATAGGAGGTACCCTGCCGACTCGGACGACTGTGTAACCCTAGCTCCTTCAGTATATAAGGAGGGGTAGGGACCCCATAAAAACGCTCTCACATTCACCACATCATCATACGCAATACAATCCACACAACCAACACAGGACGTAGGGTTATTATCCTCAGGGAGGCCCGAACCTGTCTAAATCTTGTGTCCTGTGTTCACACCATCGCATTCTAGGTCTCGTGCCTACCCCCTCTCTTTACTCGTTGGTAATCCTTCGACACACTGGTTTTTTTACTATTACTCAGAAGAGTCAGACTGGACTGGGCAGTTCTGAACAGAGCCTCGGGGGTGCCAACATCTCTGCAAACTTTGAAAGATTCAAGGGGATTGAGTGATTTAGTTTCACAGCACAACAGATATGTCAAGGAATGGGTCCAAGTTTTCTATGCTACAGTTTGGATTCCTATTGACCGAAGTTTTATCTCATTCATATTTGAGAATCACAGATGCACAATCACAAGAGTGGAGCTAGCTGGATTTCTCGAAGTTGATCTTCACCACGGAAGGTGTCTACATAAGTTAGTGTATGGAGATGCACGCCCACCTCACCGTGCTTTGGTCGGCGGCAACTTCCCTACAAATGAGGAGGTGATTACGCTTTTGGTGACGCCCTGACAGTTGGAACATCGTACCGCACGCCTACCTTGCTTAACCCAGACACGAAGGTGCTTCACAGGGCACTGAGAAGGACCTTGTTACCACAGACCCCCGATGATGAGACCATCACTAGTCTTCAGCAAATGGCTTCTTCTTTGCATCATGACTGGCCAAACGTTCGACGTTGTGTAGTTTCTGAGATTGTGGATGCCATCTTTGATGGGATGTTCTTGTCCCGACAACTGCTGTACGCTCACCTCATCTCGCTCTTTCTAAGTCAGATGAGGAAGCGCAGGTACCATTGAAAAGTAGAAGATGTCATCGTCAGCTTTCCCCCCTACACGCCAGCTTCACTAAGAGGCAGACGCCGTGGCCAGAGGGACATGATTCATGGCATTGACATGCCCCCAACAGCTGATCGGTGTGCTGGAGGTAGTCAGGCTAATCTCCAAGTTGAACTGCCAAATCCAAACCAAGAGATTGTGTTAGATGTCCCGAGTGGAAGCGATGACGATGACATTAAGCTCGACGCAGATGCTGATACCGTAATGATGAAGTTGGCAGGCCAACAAAAGATGGTGGAACTGGTTCACAAAAAAATGGAACGATACAAAACTAGGATGGAGCAGTGGGCCATGAAGTTTGAGCAGCCTGATAGGATGTACGAGCGTAACGAGCAGATGGGACAGAGTTAATGAGGCGGCTAGAAAACCAGGATCGTTTTAATCAAACCATGTTCCAAGCCCTTACACCGGCAGTCGCAGAAAATAAGTGCCCACCTCTGTTAGAAGAGCCACCTGTCTCTGTTGGTGGACCAGAGCCGCAACTCGTGATGCTTACGGACTCGCGACAGCCCACTGGTTTGATTGACACACAATATCGTGAAGATACTGTATTAATTAACTGGGTATGCCTCGACGTTCTAGCGGGGGCGGGGTGGAGATAGAAAATGGCAGCAGTATTGCCAATACAACTCATGCTGCGCACACATCAGATCGTGATGTTTCCTCTTCTCCAAAGATGGTCAGAACAGCTTCTGAAGATAAGGATATCTGGTCCAGAGGTTAGCCATTCCACTCCTCCAGATACCAGTTGTGATCAGGTGGCCACATCACTTATCACACATGTGAGCTGTTCTCCAACCGTGGTGGAGAAAGAACCTGTTGATCAGGGTTCCGCTGCTACTCCTGCGGCAAAGGCCCCCACTTCTCACAACGGGACTCCGTCTCTGACACATTCTTCTTAAGATCAGAAAGCCCAGCTCGACGCCGTCTCCCAGGTCAAGAATTCATGCTCTTCTGCAGATAACAAGGCCAAGCAAGAACCCGGCTCCAAGGTGCATTCTTCTCATTCTTCTTCAGGTAACGACGAGACCGAAACCGACACCGACACTGACACCGACACCTACACCAACTCCAAGGTGGCTGCCGCGACGACTACTTCGGCCGCGGATGACAGAGAGGTACATTAACTCGGAGAGAAGAAACTGGAGAGATACATTGATCGTACATTCCTTTCTTGTTCATACATGTGGGTTTTAATGTGTGGACATAGTATTGTTTTCTCTTTTTTCTTGCATGCAGAATAATTTTTATTTATGGACAAGTAATTGTATTTTTTTTAAAAATTGTATTGGACAAGGTAATTGTATCTTTTTAGACTAAGTAATAATGTATTGAATTGGATTGTAATGATTTAGCCCGGCCTTTGTGCTCAGGTGCTACATGCATCGTCGGATGAATCTTGGTCCTTCTTATGTGATGACACAAATGAGCACGAAAGCAACCTCACGTAAGAAGCACAGGAGGAACAGGATCGGAGTTTGGCCCTTCGGTTGGATGCTAAGAAGAAGCAACAAGAGAAGCATGCCCTGGAGTTGGAGGAAAAGGATTGGCGTTTGGCCCGTCAGTTAGATGCTATGGAGAAAGAGAAGCGTGTGGCTGGGTCCAACGTTCCACCACCATCGGATCGGCTACATCATTACGTTCAGACTACCCTGACGAGCGAATGTGGCACGGCTGCCCAGCCAATCCCAGTCCGCAGACACCGCAGGAGAGGAGGAGGGAAACATGGCAACGGAAAGAGTGCTGCCTTCTGGTTGAACATGACCGATTTTTCAGGGCAATAAGAAGACAGAAATAAAATAAATAAAACATAGTTGTTTCCCGGCGCCGTCATGCCGAAATGTCTTGTAAGATGAACGGTACGCTTTAACCATGATCATGCTATGCTTTTGTAATTAACATGTGCAGGACCAGCACAATCAGAGGAAAGAACAGCCATGCGAGAACGCAGGCAACAACAATCCTTTGGTGTCGGTGATCAAACACCGGACGATCCGTTGAGGCAACGATCTCAAAGTTATAATTCACCAGACAATCCTCTGTCTAAATATTCGATCACCGGACCATCCTGTCAACAGTATCCAGCAAAAACCTAGTGTCTCCTTCTCATCGTGTATCTCCTATAACCAGCGCCGCCTCCCTGCTATCACAAATCCAGCGCCCATGCCCTCTTCTTCCTAATTCATCCTCCTCTAGTCTTCTGTACCGGTTCCCCGTCGAATCCACAGGAGACACTACAACAAATGTGACTTTCTATGACATTTTCCTGATGACAACATATCGTTATGTCATAAAGCTTGTTAGGTTTATGACATTTTTGAGAGAAATAGGGTGTTTTATGACAAAACCCAAGATATGTCATTAAATTTGACCGCAAAATTGTCATAAATCAACACGCCATTATATTATGGCAAACAAAAATGTCATAATTGGTAAAAAATAAATGTCACAACAGTTATGACACACATGAATTGTCATTAGCAAATTTTCTTTATTTTACACCAAAATTTATGACAGATATGAATTATCATTATGTGGCCCACTTATGAAACACCTGTCACGCGGGACCCACATATAATTTTTATCTGAAAAAGAAAAGCAAAATGTAATTGGTTAAATGTGGGTTTTTTAAATAGTTGTTTTAGATCATGCACACGTGGCCCACCTTTCGTTTGGTCACACAACATGTCAAGTGAGACCCACATGTCATGTTTTAAAAAAATAAAAAAAATCCAAGTAGTGCTAGAGATTAAGCCCAAGAGCACTAGAAAAGGCAGCAGCTTTAAAAGCAAAATATAATTTGAGGTGGGACCCACATTTTAGTTTTCTTAAATATATAAGAAAATGTAATTTGTGCTTTTTAAAAAAAATAAAATTTTCTAAAAGTTGAACCCAAATGTAACGAAAGCAAAGAAATTTTTTTTTTGATTCATTTAGGATGCTAACATTTTTATTAGACAAAAGAGTTATTTTCCAAATTAAACTAGATAATATAGGTTATAATAAATCTTATTGATGCATTCATGTTGGAGTAGTTTGCAGTAGGGTTTTATTGTGTTGAAAATGTATTTAAAATTTCGTTAGAAAACGTTTTCGTTTGAGGTAGAAAAATAGAAGAGGAAAGAGAAATAGAAAAGGGAAAGAAAACCCGGCCAGATCATGGGCTGAATCATACTTCCCGGCCCATTCCTCCTCTTTTCTTTTTATTTTCTTCTTTTCTTTTCCCACCGGGCCGGCCTCCTTCTCTTTCTTCCCGCGCGGCCCAATTTCACCTCCCTCTTATGGCCCATGCATGCGCCAGCCCAACTTAGCCACCAAAAAAAAAAAAACCCTTTCTCTATTTTGTGGGCTGTCCCTTTTCTTTTCCTTTCCTGCCGGCCCACTCTCATTTCTTTCTTTTTTTTCCCCTCTTGCGCCAGCCCCCGGCCCAATTCCACTCCTCTCTAGCCCAAAGAGCATGTCACACGGGGGTTCTAACAAGACTGGGTTTGCATTTTGCCCATGAGCCAATAATTTAATATGAAATAAACAAGGTTTGGCTTCTATCATTTTTACAGGGCAACATGTTCAGAAACTTTGATCAAATTGATGTGCATTAGATAGATCTACTCAAGAGATATCCAAAAAAATTGGGTTTGCAATTTTTGGACATCCAGAACTCCATATATTGATTTTTAAAGTTTTATTCAAAGTTCTGCAGTATTTACGAAATTGCCATCATCTTCTTTTACAGGTCGCGTGCAGCACGGCGGCCGGAACAGACTGCGCTTCGCCGGAGTTTCATCGGGACAAGGGAAAACAGGATGAGGAGGGGCAGGGAAAGGCTCTAGATGACGTGCACAACGAGGGAAACTCACAGACGGGATCCTCAAGGGCGGAAACTCACCGTAGAATGGTCGATGACGTGCGGTGCGGGCGGCGGAGGAGGTTCTGCGACGTCTCAAGCTCGCCGTGGTGGCCGGGAAGATGCACTTGCAGGTCCTTTAGATTCACTGGGAGGTGTAGAATACGGCATGGCACACGTTGATGCCGAGGAGGTCCAGGAAGTAGAGTTCATCGGTGGAGCACAATGCGTACAACGACGGCGATGGGAAAAGTGAAATCCTGGCGATCTTGTCAGAGAAATCAAAGGGAAAAAGGTCAGGGGTATGCTCCAAATATTTTCGCACCCAATGGATGAGGAATGAGGGAATGTGGATCACTGTGGTTGACGAATTTCGTGGTGAAGCCGGGGTTGCTCGTCGGTGACCTCATCGGAGAAAAGCTCGAAATACGCGCGGCTCCGTCCACGATTTTGGATGTGGTTTCTTCCTGGAGCTAGGAGAGATCGAGCCGGCCTTGCGGATGTCCTTAGATTGCGCTGTGGTGGAGCGGTTGGACGGCGCACTGGAAGCTTGCCCGGCGGCAATGGCGCTCGGGAGTGAGAGCGAGAGCGCGAGGGAGAGGACGGGAGGGGCCGGGAGAATGAGCGAGAGAGAGAGAGAGGAGTGTTGGGGACGTTGTTTCGCGGTCTTGATGAGGTCGGGGTGAGTTGGAGCGGCTGAAGGCGTCGATGCGGCCATGCACGGCGGGCAGCAGAGCAGTCGAGGGGGAGAGAGAAGAGAGAATGGGAGGGCAGTCGGTGGCTGACAGGTGGGCCGAGCAGTTTTTTTCGCCGACATGTGGGCCCAACCTGTTCTTCTCCAGTTCTTGGCCTCTGCTCTTTTTCTCAATTTGATTCATTGCTGAATTTTGAAAGTTGTATATATTTCGCATACGAAGTCCAAATAACCTCTTTTTTTCCACCGCGTTGATAAAAATTATTCTACCCATTTGTTGAATATATGGAACTGCTTTATATGATATAGCTGTGCCGTATTCCAAAATAACTGCTGCCCATTTTTTATCAAAATTTTGTTATTTTTGCAAATCTCGAAAGAAAATGTCTCTGGACATGAATTTTTGTGGAGATGGAGAACTAAAGCACCTCTACACAAGAGAATTATGTTACAATTTTTTCGAAGATTTTGTTGAGGACATTGTTCACTTATGGTTGAAGTTGGGTGATAGTTTCATAAGATGTGTCTAGAGTTGTCCACTTTGAACACACTTTGGTGGATTTTTTTTCAAAAAAATTAACAAAAATCCCATGGATTTGGGTTGATATGGAATAGCCACAAACCAAAAATCACCTGAAAATTCGTTATATTTTGCGATATAAAATTTGACAAAACAATTGAAAAATGCACTCATTTCTTCTCTTTTTTTTATATATCACGAAGTTTGTTGCAACTTTCAGTGGAATTTGGTAAGAATGCGTGTCTGGTCGATCAAAACGAACACTAATTTTGGTAGAATTTTTTAAAATCATTTTTATATGTATCATTTTCAAAATACTAATTTTTGATCAGCCTACACAGCTCTAAAGTTTATCCATGCCCAATGACGGATAGTCCCCTTGTGTTTCTTCTCCCCATGTCGGTCACCCACCGCAAAGAAGCACAAATAAACTGGCCCACTAAATAGAGCCGGCCAAACCCTACTCCTCTCCATTCACTTCTCTCCCAGCCACAGCCGCCTCTCCCAACATCCTCCTCTCCCCTTCAGATCCGCCGCCCTTCTCAACGAATCCGTCCATACATGGCCGTCCCAACCTCTCCCCAGTCCTCCTCCTCCTCGTCCGTCCGGTGAGGCGGCGCTCGCTGAGGCGACTGCAGCCACGACGTGCGCGGTGGCGCCGGATCCGCCGCCATCCTCTCCGGCCTCGCTTCGACCTCCGCCCTACCGGCCACCTCCTGCGGCACCCGGCAAGGCGGCAGCGCCCCTTCCTTGGCCGGATCCGGCGGTGGCGCCCCTTCCTTGGCCGGATCCGGCGGCGGTCACCATCACCGGCATCGACCTCCCACAGCCGAGCCGCACTGCTTCTGTCCGTGGGCGGGTTGGTGTCGGCGGCGCGGATCCGGCGGCGCGAGGTGGTGTGGGGCAGCCCGGCCATGGCGGCGGCACGGATCGAGATTGACCTCAGCGGCAGCGTCGTCGGTGCAGTTCGGCTCGGTCACCACCGACGCGGATCAAGAGGACGCTGCTGTAGGTGGTGCGGCACCTACGGGAGCGCGTCCAGGTGAGCCACGAACTCAAACATATGTGCCTGGCTACGGCCATTTTTCTTGAATTGTTGCCTGTCAACATTGTGCACACGAGGTGTTCACCGAAATGATGCACCGGCTGGCTTGCTCACATCGAGAGCATGAGCAGCTGGTGCTACTTTGTAGTGGAGTTGTGCACACGAGGTGCTTGCTGAAATGCCGGACCAGTTGCCTTGCTCACTCGTTGTAGAGTGTTTTAATTTTGGTATTTTTTTCAATCTGACTCACTCGATAAGTGCTGCAGCTACTCGTCCCTACATCGTGGTTGAGCCTAGGTATTACTTGCTGCCTCGAAGCTTATAGATAAGTCCTCTAGCCTCACTCCCTTTAATCTCTCTATTCTAGGACACTACTGTCGCTCTGTTATGCCATTTCAGTTAATGATAGCTTACTGAAATTGATAATTGTGTACACTGAATTGATCGCTAGATGTTAACTACCTGATACCCTGTTTTGCTTGCTTAAAACATTTGTGGAGCTTGAAGATTTGGTTTGTGTTTGTGTTAGGCACTCGAAAATCCACATATTTGTTACTAATCTGAGCAATCTCATTTAAATAGAGAACTGAAACCATCCTTTGCAGTCATATGCCCAGTCAATTTGCAGCTCATAAAAGATGGGCTTCCGATTACATAGGTTGATTTCATCTTCTGAATGCAATTTTGTTGTTTCAAACTATTGATTTGAATGTTCACAGAAGAACCCATATTCAGATACAACAAATGGCTTGATTAGCATCACCTGATTTCAGTTTTTTACACACTCCAGATTTGACCATCTATGGAAATGCATTAGTCATAACAGTGCTGTTCCAACTCATTATAGTAGCCTGTGCACTGTATATTCTTTGAACTGAGCTTCTATGCTCTGTATTCTTTGTACTCATTATAGTAGCCTGTGCTCTTATCATCGAGGAAACACTTAGTACTGTGTTGTGTCAAACTGCTAACAAAAGTACAGGGACATGCCTACCTCTTTTGATTACTGCAAGTACTATAGCCAGTTCTTGTTCTATACCATTCTGTCTTTTCAGTGTTGTAAGTTCTTCATGTAGAATGAATTATAGCCTTCGTGCAAATTTAATGATTAAATTATACTGCTGAAAAATAGTAAGTTTGTTTCAGAATTCAGTAGAGTAGCCACATATATACACAGCTGATCTTAAAATTCAGAGTAATCAGGTGCCACCATTATGCTGAAATGCAACAAATTATGCTCACTTACCTCACAAATTTTTTTGTTCCTTGTTAGTACCTGCGTCACTGATCTATCCTTATCTATGTTTTCGTAGATGGTTACTGTTTTACTGTTCTTACAACAGTCGCTCCATCCTGCCCGTCCGTTGCCGTCGCGTGGAGCCGTCGCAGCCGTCCGCGCAAGGCCTTATCCTCTCCACCGCGCCGCGCATCTGCCGTCCCCGACCCAGCCCCGATTTTCCCATCACCCTCTCTGCGCGCCGCGAGCTCCCCAACCCGCCGTCTCGCCGCCTTCTTCCCTCAGTCGCGGAGCGGCCAGCGCCGCCGGCCTCCGGAACGGATTAATCCACCACTTGCTCTGCTTCTTCCCGAAGATTGAGCGCCCTTCCGCCGTCATGGCCTTCCATCGCCACGGCTTCGAGCTCGGCCACCAGCCTTGCTGCGGTGGAGCTCCATCTCCGGTGACTAACTGAGGCCCCGACGTCGGCACGTTCGCCGTACATCTGCAAGCCCGCAGGTCTTCATCGCCCGATCTGGAGCCCCTCCCGTCGCGTCCCCAGTGGCATCGGCAGCCCTGATGATGACGGCCGCCACCAGGGGAGCGGTTCAAGAGGTGAGTTCTCCCCATTTCTTCCCCTAAATCGATTTTACTTCTGCCTCCATTGTGATTAGGTGCTTCTTGCATCGGGAATCCAGTCTAAGCTTGCAATTTGTGGATTTTTTTTTATGGTATGCTCTTTGTGTTCTCTTGATTGGATCGATCTGCCGCTCCTCTGCTAGGTGCGTCTCCTCCACTGCTTCCCCCACCACCTGGCTTGAAGATCCCATTTTCATTTAACTGATGTCGTACGTTTGATGTGCTGCCTCTCCCGCGGCAACGCGCGGGGTCTCATCTAGTGATGATAGGAAGTCATCTGGCCAGTCAAAAGTTCAGGTTCTAGAACAAGGCCAGCCGAACTACAAGGTACTGAATTTGTTTGTTTCATGATAAGGAATAAAAGTTTCTGAACCTAGCTTCATCATTGCATTTCTGTTCAATGATGCAATATTACTGCTACTTGTGAAATTAGTCTGAAGTTGTACTGATACTAGTAAGCAATTGGTCCTGCTGGCTACTCTTACTTTGCTATTAATGCTGGCTACTAGCCTTTTTAATTCATGTAATGGCTTTTGACTTTGAAGCTACTTGGCCGTCTTAATCAAGAAGGTGGCCTTTTTTGACAGACTGTTGTTAGTCTTGTTAATTTGTTATGTTTCTCACATCCTTTTTCCTGACCATTATGCCTTTTTCCCAACCATTACCCTGCAGGTTGGTTCTGCTTTGTTCGCCCAATTGGAGTGCTGTCTTGATCTACAGGTAGGATTTTTCCATTCCAGTTCCGACGAATGGAGAAAACTTGTGGATGGTGCTCTTTGAGTTAGGAAGAAATATGCTGATTTTGATGAGTGCTAGCATGTAGCTGCATGTGACTTCGAGTTAGGGAAGAAATATGCTCGTCTTTTACTCTTATGTTTTCCTGATCTGGGACGTGGTATCTTGTATGTGATGAATTTTGTGAAGTGGGACCTGTATGTAATGTGGGAATTGCAATTTTATATCATGTGGTAAGTGCAATCTGCATGTAATGTTGGATGTTGACATCTGTAAGATTCATTATTGGACTGATTTGGTATAAAACTGGGCTTGATCAGATCTGTTGATTGCTTAATGGGCCAGTCTTGAGTTGGACCTGAAAAAATAGATTGAAATGAAAGGCCTGGAAAATGGACTGAAATAAATAGGTAAAAAGGCCTGTGAATTAAGTGGGCCGAAAGTAAATAGGCTTGTGAATTAAGTGGGCTGAAAGTAAAAAGCCTGTGAAACTAATGGGCTAAAAAACCAGGCAGCCATAAACTGCCCGCAAATTAATGGGCCGAAAGTTAAAAAGCTGGTGAAATTAATGGGATAAAAACCGGCCAGACAGGCTAGGTCCGGTCTAATAGGTAATGAAAAAATCGCAATTGTCATGCAACTCTATGACATATTTATGAGTGTCATAAACTGATTGTGACATTTTTTGAATTGTCATAAACAGTTATGATATTTCTGCAAAAAGTCATAAAATTATGACAAAAATAGCGAAAATGTCACAGAAAGTATTTAGCTACACGCCTTTATGACTAAGTGATTTTTGTTACTGTGAAGTCATGGAAGATCAGTTATGACAAATTTCAGACCTTCTGTGACTAAAGTAAAATGTCATAGAAAGTCAAAATTGTTGTAATGAAATTGCTGAGCTTGGGCCTCCTCGATGCACAGAATCTTCAAGCATCTGAGATCGGCCGAGCCACCTGCTGTCGCCTTGGCCTGCTCCCACCATGTCGAGGCATGGCCATGTAAACGAACTTTTCGAGCCAATCTTGAGCGTGCGCGAGTTTATGTCGAGCCGAGCTTGAGCATGGCTGTAGGCTCGGTCAGTTTTTAGGCTCGACTCGTTGACAGCCCTAACAATGAATCAAGGCAATGTTTCGTACCGCTAATCCTGCATGGACCCGCCTTAGGAGTAAGGCTGAAAGAAAAGCTCAGACTCGACAAGTTGCTCGAGCTTGGCTCGACGCAGGCTCGACTCGATAGCCAAGCTTGAACCTGATCCTGAGCTCGCGAGCCCAGGTAAGCCAAGCCGAGTTTTTTTTTTTTTTTTTGAGCAAAGTAAGCCAAGCGAGAGTAGCTCTGTTGGGCTCGCGTTCCTTGTTTCGTCGGCCTGATTCGTCAAGAGCCCCGGGCCCAATTACTCCACGGCCCAACAACTTATCAATCTCCAACATCACAGCCCAAAACTCAAGCCAACCACCACCTCCCGTTGCAATCTCCTGGTACAGGTACAGCACGTTCGAGCACTACCCCAAGGTCAACGCCGCCGCTCAGAAAAAAGAGACGATTATGGATATCATGGGCCTGAGAAGTGACAAGTCTCCGAAACAAGAGACGATTATCCGCTGGACATCACCACCGACTGATGTGCTAAAAGCAAACTGTGATGGTGCTTTCTTGGAGAAGGAGAAGAGAGGAGGATGGGGCTTTGTAGTGAGAGACCATGATGGTCGTGCGGTAATGGCGGGAGCCGGTAACTTGGCTGCAGTGCACGACGCAGCTTGTGCTGAAGCGCAAGCTTGCTTGGCAGCCTTGCAAGCAATGGCGCAGCAGGGAATGAGCACCGTCCAGCTTGAGTCCGACTCCACAAACCTCGTGAAGGCCCTACAAACTGAAGAGTTTGATCTATCTCCGGGAGGTATGCTATACAAGGAAGCCAGGGCGCTTATACAATCTCAGTTTTCATCGGTTGTGGTCATGTATGCTCCTCGTTCATGTAATACCTGTGCACACGAACTTGCTCGTTCTAGTTTAAGTGGGACCCGGGTCGGTCACTTGTTTGGCTGGATCCCCTCCCTGTCTTTGTAACAAACCTATTGGTTCGCGATGTCGCGGAACCCAACTGTCATGAATAAATAGAGCAAGCTTGATGATCAAAAAAAAAAAAAAAAAAAACGCCGCCGCTCAGAAAAAAGGTAACCCCGCCGTTCCCAGATCTCGCTCCGAGCGCCCATTCCTCTGCTACCAGATGGCTAGATTCCCTACCACGCCGCTCCTCTCGGGTATGCCCGCTCAATCGCCCATACTCGCCATCGCCCAAGCCCGCAGTGAAGCCGTCCACCGCGTTGACGTCGGGCGTTGCCTTGCTCTTCAAGATGAAACTACAAACAACAAGAAGGACTCGAGCACCTGATCTGCAGTCCAGATCATGAAGGATGAAGTAGATTCCTTCATCGCCCGCCGGCAACGCGTTGGTTCTTCGCTTGTATTTTACATATTCTAGTGTTAGTTGAGTTGTATTCAGTAGTGTACGTGCGTGTTTGTTGTGAGCATGTCAGTAGGTGCATGAGGGAGTCAGCTCGATCAGAGAGGTCACACGATCTGGATGCAAGTGATAGCATGCAAGGAGTCCAGGCAGGTGCACAAGACTTGAAGAGGTGGTCGAGTCAAGTGGAGCTTGGAGCAGTGGCATGAAAATAGGATCAGCGATCTCATGCATGTGTTAGTTAGCAGTGCTCTGCATGCGGGTGTTTGTGGCTTGCATGTAGGAGAGACTAGTGGAGCTGCGGGAGTCTAAGCCGAGTAGTGCGGCCGGACGGCGGAGCTGGGTGAGTGACGGCCACGGTTGTACGAGGCTACTTAACTCTGTAATCGTTTTGTGTTGCAGTGGGAGAGCAATAGAAGTGTGCTCGTGTGTGTGCGCTGGTGTGCAGCGTAGAGAATCTCCTTGAGTTCGTCTACTGTTCTTCTTCCCCAAAGAGCCGAGTGCTTGAGCTCTTGTGTGTGTTCGTGTGTGTTCCGAAGTGAGAAAGAGAACTGGGCCAACAGGCAATGCGTTGGTTCTTTGCCGGCCGCCGCCCAGCTCCTCAACTACGAGCCTACTCGAGTCTACGAGCTTCAGTCGAGCAGAGCTCGATCCCATCTACAAGCTCTGCCAGATTTCAGCCTCGGCTCGAGCTTCTACAGAGCTCGAGCTTGAGGCGGCAGGCGCTCGAGCTCGGCTCGTTTACAGCCTTAGCAGGAGCAGCAAGAATATCTATATGCTGAAAGCAGGAGGACTATCTCTTCTCACAGCGTTTTTACTTATGTGTCCCGTCCGTACGACGACGACGGTGCACGTTTGTTACTGGAGGACACACGTTCCTGGCAGGTCAACGCACGTTCCAGCGACGCCCACCGCCTGGCCCGTCCTCCGCCATGGGATCGCCCCGCGCGGCCTGCTCGTGTGGCTCAAACCCACGCGTACCCAGTGGTGCCCAACCATCATTTTCCTGGGCCGTGATTCTGCCGCGTCGTGGCCCGTACCAGGAACGCTCGCACCCTCGGCTTCATCCGAACGGGCCGCCGTTTGAGTGATATCCTTTTGACAGACGCCGAGCATGGTTTCGTTGCCCCCCGCTCGCCCACGAGTCCACGACCGCACACCCGCGAGCCGCGCCGCCGTCGCACCCGCCGCCGCGCTGCTGCGGCGTCCCGCCACGCGCCACCCGCGCCTGCGCGGCCCTAGCTCTGCCGCGCCCGCCCGGCCCCGGCGCCGTCAGCGCCGGCCCGCGCGCTAGGCCACGCCCGTGCCACCCCTGCTCCGCCTGCCGCCATGCCGCGCCCGGTCGACGCCGGCAACCCGCGCCCGGTCGGACAGGACAGCAGAGCAGAGCAGAGAGAGAGATGAGGTCTCCGAACGAGGAGAGCTTGCAAGAGAGAGATGGGGATGAGAGAGGAGGAGGCTGCGATGTGCTAAGAGAGCTTGAGAGAGAGAAGGTTGCTGTGCTGTGCTGAGGAAGAGGGCATGCGAGAGAGAGAGCGAGCGAGCTGGCCGGGGATGAAAAGGTAGACGACGGAGTGAACAAGGAACCGGTGAGGAAGATGTGGCGTGCGTACTCTTAAACGATAGAGTCACCTACGGGCGCGGCGGAACGCGCGGGCCACCTAGTCACATTCAGAACGCAACGAGTTGGTGCCCATACAGTGCGATGCCAAGGGAGAGGCGCTTTTGACATCGGGAATTGTAAGTCCTCAGACTTTAGCATGAATTCCTTTCTTAGAAGACACTGCAGAGGTTACCGCTCTGAGAAGCAACCAAATGTTCTTAGCAGACTCAACTATTGTTTGCCTCGAGAGCCCCTGCACATAACTAGCGCTGGACTAAAACATTGATCGCTCGCAGCACGCTGCGCACAAACCAGAGCGGACCACGGCTCTCATTGGTGATTATCGGATTTGCTCCAGCAACACGGGTTAGTTCCGCTCACATGTCCCACTTTTCCTGAGCTGTCTATCAATTGCAAATGCAGTTTCTTGCCTCACTCTGACATATCTTAACAGATACATTCATGATTCTAGCTTATTCATTACAAGAATAGCAGGGTACGTAGCAGGATATGTGTTGTGCAAATTTATTTGTACTCCCGGCCCTCTGAATTTAAATTGTCAGAAGTTGGTTAGTGCAGTTTTTTACACTAACCAATGTCCAAAATTTGAATAATCTTGGGGGAGTACCAGCAGATGATAGGAATAGAGTAAGCAATTTTGGGTGGACTCTAACCCTTTGGTATAATCTTATCAAGCATGTTCTTGAGCAATTTTCTGATGGAATATACAATCCATATGCTATGGAATACATGAGCTCAAACTCATGCATCTTCTCTCTCTGTCCATCTCCATTTTCTAAACCTTTTTTCTAGCGTTGGAAAGTGTGCCTCCATCTAACTACTGCCTCCAGCAAGACAATAGGAAAGAGCCTCGTAGATATGCCTCAGGGCAGCTCCAATCGTTGCGTGTAATTTGCCACACATTTGAGAAACAGGATAGGAATGCCAACACATTTGAGAAACAGGATAGGAACTGACGCCCCCGCAAAAGTACCGTATGTAGTCAAACTTGCTGGAAACTCCAATGGGACCTACTTGGTTGATTGGCTTCATTTCGACAAGATAGTTTTAGTAATAATACAGGGGTTATCGCAAAAATATCTTCTGTATTGTGAAAACAACAACTAAACATATCTTGCACATTTGGGAGTTAATTGAGGAAATTATAAATTAGATACATAACAAAAATAGGGAAATATGATGCATAATTTGGGGATTTCAATTCCCCGTTGGTTCTGGAGGTCTAGGTCGTTAACAGAGGGAGAAGTATTCAAACAGCCACATGGCTTTGTTGAAATTCCCTATCACTGCCCATGGAATATTTGATTATTCTTGAGTAAGTTCAGCTGTCTCGCAGGAGGTGCCTGTTTTCTACTCTCTCTCTCTCTCTCTCTCTCTTCCAGGCATATCTCTTCCAGGCATATCGCCGGAGACAAGGAACGGCACAAATTCGGGGCTTGGCCCATGAACCCGAACCACAGCAGTGGCAGAGCTAGAGCTCATCGGAGGGTGGTGGCAGAATGTCGCTTGGGCTGCTTAGGCTTGTGGTTTTTTTATTATGGATGCATAGTAAGGTACTAAAGGGGTATATATATGGTGAAAATAGAGCGAACATCATTGAAATTTCTTTTGCTCGGGTGCGGGCGCCGCACTCTCCCAAATAGCTCCGCCCGGAGCCAGAGGCCGATACATGCACTCCAAAGGAGGCAAGAGAGACTGCTACCTATTACATGCTTAAGGGCTAATCGACTTGAGAGTGCATTACATTCATAATCTTACGAAATAAACAACCAAATAGGCTTTTGTCCTTCTCCTTCGATTTCAGTGCAGCACCAAGTATGGCCGCGCCAGTCTCCAAAATAACATTCGCTGGGCAACGCATTCCACAAGAGTAAAGAAAATAACATTCGCTGCGCACCAGTGGGAAGCGGCTGCTGAAAGGCCTCGATTGGGAGACCATTGTGATGGTGTTAGAGGCGAAATGCCACTCCCCTCCTCCCCTTCCCAATTCATCCAGTTTGTCCCCCGATGAATCCCACATCCTCGATCCCTCAATCCACCTCCTCTTCCACCAAATTTTTACCCATCGACACGTGTCCTACCATGCAGGACAAAACTCACCGCTTGGTAGTATGGATTTAATGGTGGACATTGCCAGGATCGTGTAACCGAGAGAGAAGGGGAGGGGTTGAATCGGCCATACCAAGAACTAATTCTTTTGCATTTCTAGCTATTCTTCTAAGTGCACAGGTAAAACAATATAACAAAAGGGTACATGTGCACACGTGAGAGTGATAACCATGGGCTAGACTTATACATGCTAGGAGCAAAGCATACAAGAGGCTAAACAAACAACCTAGCACATGAACATATACAGATAAGCACACTAAGAAGAGTCCTTATGCAACCTTACACTCCACACTAGCAAAGGGATATGGCTTCTAGCTAGCATAAGATATGATAAAGTGCTTACTCTACTAGCTAGAGCACAAGCAATGATAGAATACTAGATAAGCACAACAAGTCCTACACATGCTAGTGTATAGGTAAGAGAGGACAATCGAACTAGCATGCATATGAAAACATAGGGCGGCTCAAGCTAGTGATCAAGATAACAAAAAGGTATAACATAAGAAAACAAGATCACTAGATGATATCAAGCAAGAGTATGAAGTAGGAGCAAGTAGATACACAAGTATATAACAAGAAGGGCATATCGCTAGAGATTCGAAGAGCACAAGAAACAATTGTCAAGCAATCATTGATAAGCGCAATAGCTACTACAAGCATATAAGATAAACAAGATAAGAAGTTGCAAGTAGTAGAGGGTAGGAGTAAGAGATTGCTCATCGACTTTCCCGTAGTCTCGGAAGGATGGCAACTTCCCCTACTCACGTTGGGTCACTCCTGCCGGAGTTTCGACCCCGTCCCTCTGGCATGGGATCCTCTCCAAGCACGCTTCACTCTCCACGTGAAGTCAGCGCTTCCGCGCGTTGTCCTATGCAATTCTCGTACTAAGGGTATGATCCACACAGTGTGTCGGATCCACCAGTGTACCTACTAAGTGGCAATGCTTACTGACTTAGGAGGTGCCATACTAAATGCCACGTTCAGATGCCTGTAACAAATTTTCTACGCTCCTCTTCCACAACCAGCACGAGCCTAGCTTCGACAACACGCAAACTACTCCCACCCCTCTACATCGAATTCATAACATAACACATCCTCACATTGATAACACATACAACTCTCGCCATACTTCCATCACGAATCTAGTCTCGGATGTACCTTCATACTCTTCAAAACCTCACACCAACTCAACAGATATGAAATGGTAACTATGCTTCTCAAAAACTCTCAGACGATGCCATAAGATCCCTCAAGTGTTCCTCCATTCCTCTAGCTCCCCACTTGCCTATTCAATGTTTCCCACAACTAGTAATGCTTGTTTCACGAGAAGTTCCAAGACCATGTACAAATTGTGCCGGCCTTCACAACCAAGCAGATAGCCTCAACACCAACTCCTAAACGGTCTAGCCTCGCCATAGATCAATGATAACAAACTAACTCGCATCCCTACGATCTAGAGGTGGATGGATGCTTCTCAACCAACTCAAAAGTTAGATTTCTCTCCAAATCTTCCAAAGTGCTTCTCTTGCTTCCTTTTGGCTCCCCTGTGTTTCCCCAGTAAAATGGTCAAGGCACCCTCAAGGGCCTAGCAACCAACTATATTTAAGCTTCAACTATAAACTAGCTGTGCTCAAAAGTGCCTGTCAGCATGAGGACAGTACCCTACGGTCTCCATACCGTCATACTACTATATCTCCTTTCGAACTTCATACATAACCACTTCCTCTCTGTATAGATTTCCTTAGAGATAGTACCCTATGGTCTCCATACCGTAGTACCTACGGTCTCCTTTTGAACTTCATACAGAACCACTTCTTCTCTGAATAGATTTCGTTATAGGATAGTACCCTACGGTCTCCATACCGTAGTACCCTACAATCTCCATTTAACTTCATACAGAACCACTTCTCTTCTTTATAGATTCTTTGTAGGGGTTATACCCTATGGTCTCCTTGACTGGACCATACAGTCTCCATTTTTTCTGTCCAAAATACTTGTAGGGATTGTACCCTACAGTCTCCTTGACTGTACCCTAGTATCTCTATTGCAGAAGCTGAAACTTAATCTTCTCTTGATTCTTGCTTTCAACTTCATCAAACTTGGTTCCTCTGCTGCCACCCTAGTGCCTGAGAGACCCAATGATCATCCACTTACCTCTACTACTGGTGTGATCTAAGAGAAACGACTCGATCCCCCTTGCTAGTCCAATTGTTCCAATAGACTCAAGCCTACATCTACACCAAGTGATCACACACACTTGGTACTAGCATGTTCTTAACCTGATCCATCTTCTCAACCGCAACTTCCATCACGTCTTTGATCCTTGTCGTCATCAACCGTTGAGCCAATCAATCATTGAGATACAGATAGATGATAAGTTGTTGTTGCTCAACCAACTCTTCCAATCATGTGACCATATAATATATGAATATCATTCCAACATTCAAAAATGTTAGTCACAATGATCTCGTTGTCATAAAGGAAAACTCGACCAAAGCATCATATAATGCGGATAAGATATGTAACTAAAACTAGCACAAGTACGTCATCATGATATAGGATATATGAAAGCAAGCTAATGAATAGGATAAACATGCATGTCGTGGTAAATGATATGTAAGCAAGATCACATGATATGACATGACAACATAATGATAAGATATAGAAAATACATAAATAAGCACATACAAGCCATCGTCACATAAGAAACAAGATCATCATGGTATAGGATATAAGGAAGACTAACGTGATGATCAAGAGCATGTCAAGGTTTAAGATACATGGAAGAACACAAGATATGCTTACCTTATCTCTTACTTCATGTATGTAGTAGTCACTCCATAGAGAAGTCTTCATGTGTTCATTTCTCCTCTTTACCACTTACTTGCAACCTTTGAGGTGTTGGCATTCCAATAGTGTATCACAACATCCGTGAGACTAAACATCCTGCACACTACCAAACCTTGTTAGTCTCATAGACCATGTTATCATCAATCACCAAAACATATTAACCAGACTCTAGGTTCATTGATCTTACAAACATCCCTCTTATTTTCACCGCTCTTGTTGAGTTTCCAAGCCATTGTTTGGCCATGAAAAACGCCGACGAGCTTGTCAATCCCCAACCGCACTAGCAGCATGAACTCAATCCCCAACAGCCTCTGTCGGCTGCTCCACCACCACCTCCGCCCCCAGATCCAGGTACCCACTGTTCTGGACCCTCACAACCGCCAGCCCAGTTCTACAATATGGCAGATCTTGAGGAGTCGCTGCAAGCCATGCAGCTGGTTCTGGCTAGACAGATCCATCTTGCGGCCGACCCGCAAGAGGGAGAAGAGCAAGAGGAGACGGGCTTCAACATCTTCATGAAGGTTGCAACCTGTGAAATCCCAGCCCAATAGAGCCCAATGGGCTAGAGTAGTATGGGCTGAATTGTGAGTACTGTCTCGACGGCTACTATAGCTGCGCAAAAATAGTCCCATACTGCTAGCCAAGAGGGAGTGAGTGCAACTTAAATACGAGTCATTCGAATCGTAATAACTCCAGATTAATCCTTTATGCGAAGCAAGGACGAAAGTGTAAACGAGTTATTACGTAGGTGGAGTCCACACAACGTGTGAGTGGGCCTAAGCCATTTTCCGACTCGGATGTTACACAACCTCAGATGGCCACGACAGGGTGGTCACACTTATGGCAGTCAGATCAGACATGAAGCGAGCCTGGCGCACCAACTACCACAATATATCTCAGGTATCAACCATTAAGTTCATGGCTCACTTCAAAGATACCCAGAGTATGCAGTATGTCTGGACTAGGCAACCTTGGACAGTGAATAGAGAAACTTTGCTTCAAGAGCTAGTTCATCCAGGTCGAGACTTTGATAGCTGCACTTTTGAGCATTTGTATGTCACTATCAAGCTTCGGCGTCCCAACATCTCTACGCACTCTAGCTCTGCTTAGAAATATCATGTATGTTACTGAAGAACCCTCATATCTAGAGCCACCTCTTGAGTCCTTCCTCTTAAGGGAGTAGGGATGCATCATAGCTAGAGCTAAGATTGCAGAACAGGCCAGCTACAGATAGGATTGCCATGTAGATAAGTGACACAAGAGTCATCACTGTTGATGTTCATTATGTAAAGATCAATACCGTCTGCATTTACTGCGCCACTTTGTTCCATCATGTCCGTCACTGCCAGAGGTGCAAAGAAGATGTATTTGCTCATCAGACGCTGAACAAAGGAGGCCCTCCTCTGCCTTTCACCAGGTACAGCCCATGGATCACTCAAGTCACTGAGATCCCTTAGGAAGCAAGGGCTACATCGGAGATTCAATCATCCAATGCTCTGCTCCAACACTTCTAGAGGCACTTTGCTCTGCCTCATCCCTGTGCACCACCTCCATGCTCCCCAGCGAGAAGGCCCCCAGGATTCCCGCCGTCGGGCTGTGGCCCTTCTGGCCACAACCCGCCGGACACCCCACCACCAGGATTTCCCAGACCCTAGGGATGGAAGATACAAGCTCCAGCTGCAACGCATAGGACGTTGCAACCGCAACAATAGGATCTACCAAGCCTCCACTTGCTCCACATTGGTGACAGCTCAAGCATGGGGAATCAACAGCAACATTAGCAGCAAAGGGTGCAAGGATCTAGACACACTAACTCATGAACAGCGGCAATGAATGGACATAGAGCGGCAACAACAGGAGCCAAGCGCGCCACAGGACAGGGCACAGGAGCACCAGCCACAACCGGATCTGGGCGGGCCCGATCGCAACCTGAAGGAAGCTACCCTGCACTAAGACCAACTGGGGTCCTCCCAAGTCAGCATGCAGCTCCATCAAGTTCCAATGCAAACCCAGCCCAAGTACAAACCTTGTACACACCTGAACAAACCCAACCCCAACTTCCTTAGGCTCACCCAGACATCAAACATGTCACAAATGCCAATCCTGGCTTTTCCACTTCCAACACCAGCCTCCATCACATGCCACAGAGGAACAAAAGAAACTATTGCAGATCCCTCCACCAATCAGCAGCAGCAAGCCCAGCCTCAACTACCACTCCCACAGATCTTTATTCCTCAAGATGGTCCCAACCCCTATATAGGCCACATTGCGTCCTTCCCCAACACACAACTATCCTTCTCAACTGCAGCCATGGAAGGATCAGTGGCTCCTGTGCGAGCCTCTGCAAGAAGAACTTGCTCCATCATTCAATGCTGCTAGCAGAGCAAGAATTGTCATGGCTAGAGGATCTATAAGAGGAGGGCGCCTCGCAATTGGGTGGCCAGACCACCACAGCCAACCCGAGAAGCCGCACCAACAACCCTGCGGCGCCTACACCGCCACTGCGCAGATCCACCTCTTTGGCAAGCATCATCTCCAGTGCTTCCCAGGCTCGCAGACGACCTCGACCTCGACCTAATGGCTGGGATGATCGCGACATCACCGGCAGTGGAGCTCGCAGATAGTTACAATAGCTGACACCTTGTGAAGCTCCCTTTGTTGTCGAATGTCCAAACACCAACAGAAAAAGATTTTACTGTTGTCGGATGTTGAACCGACATCAATTTGGTCTTAATCGCAGACGCTTCTCTTGTGTCGGTTGGTATATCCGACTGCAGTATAGGTTGGCGTCCGTCACCTTGAGGCATTCTATAGTAGTGATGGATGCAAATGCTACTCTCCCAAGCACTAAGATTCTTTTCCAAATCTTGCTCAAGTGCTTCTTCTTCTTGCTCTTAGTTTCATATGAGTTTCTCATACTCCAATAATGGCCAAGAGAGCCCTCAAGGGGCAAGCAACCAGCTATATATAGGCTTCTATCCTCAAATTAGCTATTGCCAAAAAGCAGTCTGTCAATAGAGTCACCGTATGGTCCACCGGGTGCTACGTTGATCAGACCACCGTATTATACGGTGGCTATAGGATATAAACCCTCTACTAGCCACTGGACAGGGCCAGTCACCGTAGCATGCCCTGACCTACCTACCATACCATATGGTGAGTGAAACTCATCCGTCCAAAGACTTTCCTTCTCTTTTCTTCATGATGTGCTCAACGCGTCATACGGTGGCTCCTTCATCGTATCATACGATGACATCATCTCATCAGACCGGAGCCTTCTGCTTCTCTGTCTTGTGTGCTCGCTGTATCATATGATGAGTCAAACTTACCTGTCCAAAGACTTTCCTTCTTTGTTCCTCATGACTATGGTCACTGTATCCAAAACGATGGCTCCTTTACAGTATCATATGGTGACTTCATCTCATCTGAACATAAAATCATTAGTCACAAATAATATGGTCACTCAATCACCAAAACATTCATACCATTTGGGTCTCCATGCCCCACTGGTCATGAAGCTTACACAGAGGGTTTCTAGCTTACCCCTCTTCTAGCTATATTGGTTTGATAGGAAGTATGTTGTGTGCAAATTGCCTGACAACATTTTTAGCTTGTTTGGACCGTCCAACTGCCATATCTTGTGCCAAGGGAACCCGTCCCTAACATAATCTGGATCACAGGTGGAGGCATCCCTTCGATTTTCTTATTCTCTGCCTTCACTGAAAATTGCCCTTCTGCATCATAGTGCCATACAGCCTAGTCTCTCATTTCAGTATAGTGGGCATTGCAAGAACTTGCTCAGCGTCTTCCTCACAACAAATGTCTTGGACAAGTTGCTTGTCCCATTCTCCCATGCTTGGGTTTATCAGTTCAGCTGCGCGGGTTAGGAGTGCCGCACAGCTGTTCGGAATCCAAGCATCATCCCAAATGTTGATGTGTTCGCCATCATTGACCCTCCAAATGACCCTTTTTCCATTAGGTCAACTCCTCTCAAATGTTGCGCCACGAGTATGAGATGTCATCTTTCTCTTTGCAGCGCAATATATCATTGTTTGGGAAGTAATTGGCCTTTATGATTTGAGCATACAAGGTATCAGGATTGTTTAAAATGTGCCACGCTAGCCAAGACAGCATTGCCACATTGAAGAGATGTAGATCCCTGAACCCAACCCTCATTTCTTCTTCGCCACCATCAACTTGTCCAAGCTTAGGCCGTGAATCTTGTTTTTCTTATCTTGCTAGCTCCACCACCATCTACCAATCGTCAATTTAGTTCCTCACATAGCCCTTTGGTCAAGTCAAAACATGACACGGCATATGTAAGTATGGCTTGAGCCACTACTTTATAAGGATTTCCTTCCCTGTCTTTGAAAGCATTTTTTTGTCACCCTTGAATTCTAACTCATATCCTCTGCTTTTATATTCAAAGGCCTTCCTTCTTGACTTTCCCACCGATATTGGGAGCCCCAGATATTTCTCACTTCTTGCAATTTGGTTTATTAATAGGACCACCCTCATACTGTCCCTCATCCAGTCCCTTGTGTTTCGACCGAAGAAAACTGAATAATTTGTCTTAGTTTATAGGCCAACTCGTTTACTTCCAGAATACTCTTTAGTTCTGTTGCATCCTCCTCTCTGGCTGTCATTAAAATCAAGGGACAAAAATAGGTGGTTCACGTGTGCGGCACCACGACAAGCTCTAATGCCTTCCAGTTTGCCACCACTTGCTACTTTCTGGACCATAGCCGATAGACCTTCAGCACACAGGATGAACAAATACGGGGACAAAAGGTCACCCTGCCGTAAGCCCTTCCCCAGGAAAATACGCTCGGTGTGCTCATTATTAACCTTGATCCTATATGTCAGCATGGTTACACAATTCATCACAAGCTCCTATCAATAAAGGACCCTCTTTGAAACCCATCTTTTGCATCATGCCCTTCAGAAAGGACAATTCAACTCTATCATAAGCCTTGCTCATGTCCAACTTAATAGCTGCCACCCTCGATTCTCCATGCCTTCTAGACTTTATGTAGTGAGTCATCTTATATGCATCCAAGACGTTGTCGCTGATCATACGTCTAGGGACAATGGCACTTTGTGATGGGGATATTATCTCCAGCAAGATTTGCTTTAGCCTATTTGCAAGAACCTAGGACACAATTTTGTATAAGACATATTTTTAAGCTGATTGGCCTCAAGTCCTTGAGCTTCTCTGGTGACTTAACCTTTGACAGGACCGTGTGCCGGTGGAGGTGAATCGGGTCACTTTAAATTTCCTTACTAACTTTAACACCCACTCAACTCCTAAACAAGTAGTACTTCCACAAATAAAGAACACTAAGTTGAGTCCTTAACCTATCAAGCTAGTGATGCAAACCACACTAGCAAAGGGATAGTCTCTAGCTAGTATACAAGAATGTAAGGTTAACTCTACTAGCTAGAGTAGAAGCAAGAGTATGATAGACAAGTAAACCAAAGTACACTAAGGTAAGTCCTTAGGCAAGAGGCTAGGCTAGGTAAGAGCTAGTATGAGATAACTAGAGCAACTATATGATCAAGGCAGCACTAGCAAGATATCAAGGAGCTTGGATCAATCAAGAGCAAGAAACAAGTAAAGCAATCTCAAGTACTACAAGCAAGTCATAATGCAAGGTAAGTACATGCAAGTAGTAAAGAAGAAGAGTAAGAGAATGCTCATTATTTTTCCCGACGTCTTGAAAGGATGGTGCCTTCTCCTACTCCTCGTTGGGCCACTCTTGCTGGAGTCTCGACCCTGTCCCTTCGCGCATATCGATTCCGTTTGGAGCATGCTTCACCCTCCAAGTGAAGTCACGGGCACATCCCGCTACCCAACGACAATGCTCGTTCTAAGGGAAAGATTGACACAGTGTGTAGAGCCAAGGGCGCTCTCGTAGTGATGCTTCTTTGCAATGGAGGCTCCAAGACCTTGCACAAACTTATGCGGCCTTCATAACCATGCACGAAGATGCTCAACACCGATGACTAACCGGTCTAGGCCTTGCTATAGACCAAGAGTAACAAACCAAAGAGACTCTCTCAGCTCACACTTGCCTAGAGATCAATGGATGCAATGCTACTCTCTCAAGCACTAAGATTTCTCTCTAAATTTTCACCAAGTGCTTCTCTTGCTTCCTCTCTAAATTTTCACCAAGTGCTTCTCTTGCTTCCTCTTGGCTCTCACCAGGTTCTCCCCTGTTTTCCACTGGCTAAGAGACCCCTCAAGAGGCAGGCATCCAATTATATAGGCCTCCAACCTTAAACTAGTCATTGCCAAGAAGCTTTTTGCTTTTCCGATCATCGTATGATACCATCACATCTGTAAGGACCATGTGACCGAGAGGGGGAGGGGGGGGGGGGGGGGGGAAGGGGTGAATCGGGCACACCATGAACTAACTTTTGCACTTGTAGGTACTATTTCTAATTGCACAAGTAAAAGATACATAACAAGATAGTACATGCGCACTATGTGATAGTGATCAAGCAAGGATAACCATGTGCTAGGACTTGTACATGTTAGGAGCAAGGTATACATGAGCATATAAGAACAACCTAGCATATGACAATAAGCTCAACAAGTCCTACACATGCTAATGTATAAGATAAAGGCAAGCAAGCAATCTAGCATGCATATGAAACACATAGGGGAGTACAACAATTCCTACACATACTAGTGTATAGATAAGATATAGAACAAATAAACTAGCATGCATATATAAGTAACACATGGGAAGCTCAAACTAGTGATCATGATAACAAGATAGATACAACATAAGCAAAATAAGATCACTGGATGGTGTCAAGCAATAATATGAAGCTATGAGCAAGTAAGTACAAGGTATAACAAGTAAAGCACATATCACTAGACATAACGAGGAGCTAGCACACGGAAACAATCATCAATCAATCATATATATCGTAAGCACAAGGTCTACTACAAGCATATAAGATAAACAGATAAATAAAGTGCAAGTAGTAGAGAGTAAGAGTAAGAGATTGCTTATCGATTTTTCCCATGGTCTCGGAAGGATGGCGCCTTCCCCTACTCCACGTTGGGTCACTCCCGCCAGAGTCTCGACCCCGTCCCTCCGCGCAAGGCGATCCCCTCTAGAGCACACTCCACTCCTCAAGTTGGTGATGTTCCCTAAGAGCACGCTTCACTCCCGGAGTGAAGTCACGGGATCCACCCCGCCGCACACAAGGCAATGCTCTCCTCCTTGAAACACTCCACCACTTCTTGAGTGAAGTCGCGGGCACGTCCCGCCGGGCACTCCTCCGAAGGTAAGGCTCCACACGCGATGTGGGCCAAAGAACGCTCCACTAGTGATGCTTCTTTCGCACGTGAAGCTCCAAGACCGTGTACAAACTTGTGTTAGCTTCCACACTCCCTTTGGCAAGCTCAACACCAACACCTAACCGGTCTAGGCCTTGCCATAGACCAAGGGTAACAAACCAAGACGGCCTCTCTATGACCACACTAGTCCTAGAGGTGGATGGATGCTCTCAACCCTCTCAAGCACCAAGCTTCCTTCTTTAAATCTTCTCCATGTGCTTCTCCTCTCTCTCAAGCACCAAGATTTCTCTCCAAAGCTTCTCCAAGTGCTTCTCTTGCATCCTCTTGGCTCACACTGTATTTCCCCACTAATAACAATGGCCAAAGGCACCCTCAAGGACGTAGCAACCAACTATTTATAGGCCTCCAACCATAAACTAGCCGTTGCTCCAAAGTGGTCTGCCAACTGAGTCACCGTATGATACAGTCTCCTATCATCGTATGATCATGTGACCTATATCCGAGTCACCGTATGATGCACCATATCATATCACCGTACGATACTACGGTTCCAGAGACATTTCTCACTTGGTCCTCCATACTCACCGTATGATACCGTGACCTTCACTGTATTATACAGTGACTCCACAGGTCTTTTCCGCTTGACTCCATCTCTTGAGTCACAGTATGTTACCCTGGCTGTCACCGTATCATACGCTGACTCCGCCGAAGCTGAAACTCCTTCATATCTTCTTGAACTTCTTCCAACTTCGTTCACTTGGCTCCTCAACTTCTCCATTGCCACTGTAGTGCCTGAGAGACTCTTTGAGCATCCACTCACCTCTACCACTAGTGTGACCTAAGAGAAACGACTCGATCCCCCTTGCTAGTCCGGTTTTTCCTATGGACTCAAGCCTACATCTACACGAAGTGATCACACACACTTGGTACTAGAATGTCCTTAGCCTTGATCTATCTCCTCAACCGCGACCTCCATCAAGACCTTAATCCTTGTCGTCATCCATCGTCGAGGCAACCAATAACCAGGATGTACATAGAAGATTGTTGTTGCTCACCTAATTCTTCGATCATGTGACCATATGAAAACCTTTCCTTCATCCAAAGATGTTAGTCACAATGATCTAGTTGTCATAATGGACAACCCGATCGAATCATCATGTAATGTGGATAAGATATATATGTAAATAAAGCTAGCACAAATACATCATCATGATATAGGATATGAAAGCAAGCTACATGATGAATAGGCAAAACATGCATGTCATTATAAACGATATGTAAGCAAGATCACATGACACAATGACATGACAACATGATGACAAGATAGAGTACACATAAATAAGCATATGCATGTCATCAAACATAAGAGACAAGATCATCATGGTATATGATATAAGCAAACTAACAAGATGATCAAGAGCATGTCAAGGTATAAGATACATAGAAGGACACATGACATACTCACCTTGTCTCTTACCTCATGTGTGTAGTAGTCACCTCGTAGAGTAGTCCTCATGTTCACTTCTTCTATTTATCAACTTCCTTTTCAACCTTTGAGGTGTTGACACTCCAATAGTGTATCACTACATCATGAGACTAAACATCTTGCAAACTAGCAAACCTCGTTAATCCCATTGTCATGGACATCAATCACCAAAACAAATGAACATGCTCTAGGTTCATTGATCTTACAACATCATACAATCTTCATCTCATCATATCAGACGATGACTAGAGGACTCCAGCTCCAAACTAGCCGTTGAATTAGGCTAGTGATCATATCAACCATCGTATCTTACGATCTCCTCCATCATATCTTATAATGACTTCCTTCCTTCTGTCCATAAACTTCTCTTCTCTGCTCTGACTTCTCTGATCATCGTATCAACCCTTCGTACGATATAGATATCGATACATCATAGCATACGACGACCTTCCTTCAGTTTCTCCAGAAACTTCCTGCACTATAGCAGACATCATCATACCATAGCATCGTATCATACGATGACTACCTTGTTCTTTATCCAGAAGACACACTCTCTATACAGATGACCTGAGTCATCAGACCTTGGTATCGTATCATACAATGGCCCTTGACTTCCTGTTCAGAACCACTTCACTTCTGTCTGATATCTTTGACCCTCACCATATCATACAGTCTCTAGTGTGGTATCATATGACGACCTCTTCTTTCCTCAGTCCTAAGAAGCTGGCTTTCTGTAAGGATCGTGTGACCGAGAGGGGAGGGGTGAATCGATGCACTCTAGAATCTATTTCCAAACACTAACACCCAAGCAACTCCTAGCGAGTAGTTCTAGTAGTAACAAGGTAAAGCACACTAAGGAGTATCCTTAACCTATATAGCTAGTGGATATAGATAACACAAGCACACCACACTAGCAACCTAGCACAAGATATATATATATATATAATATATATATATATATATATATATATATATATAATATATAGCGGAAGACTTAAGCTAGGCAATGCAAGGCAACTACTAGAACTAGAGACAAGATAACCAAAGATACTAGGCACACTAAGTAGAGTCCTTAGAGCTACTAGACAGGCTACAACAAGTGAGCACACGAGCAAGACAAACAAGCAAGCCTAGTGAAGCTAGTAGGTACCAAGGTAAACACACAAGCTAGATAGGGCACAACTCAAATACTACAAGCAATCATATATAGTGCGATAAGTAAATGCATGTAGTAAAGGAGAAGGGATAGAGAATGCTCATGATGTTTCCCGTGGTCTCGGAAGGATGGCGCCTTCCCCTACTCCACGTTGGGTCACTCCCGTCGGAGTCTCGACCCCGTCCCTCCGCTCGATGGCGATCCCTCCTAGAGCACACTTCACCCTCCGAGTGAAGTCGCGGGCACGTCCCGCAGGGCTCTCTTCTAGGTACTCTTCCGGAGGTAAGGCTCCGCACTTGATGCGTGCCAAAGGGCGCTCCACTAGTGATGCTTCTTCGTACGGAAAGCTCCAAGACCGTGTACAAACTTGTGCCGGCTTCCACAATCTCCTTGGACAGCTCAACACCGACGCCTAACCGGTCTAGGCCTTGCCATAGACCAAGAGTAACAGCTCTAGATGACTCTCTCAAGCTCACACTAGCCTAGAGATCAAAGGATGCAACTGTTACTCTCTCAAGCACTAGGATCACTCCAAATCCTTCTCAAGTGCTTCACACTTCTTCCCCTTGGCTTTTTGGCAGCACCTCCCCTCTTTCCTGGGTCCAAGAGCACCTCAAAGAGGCAAACAACCAACTATATATAGGCGACCAACCTCAAACTAGACGTTGTCAAAAATACCCAGTCTGCGTGATGACCGTCATATTGACCGTACCGTTCGGTCCCCTTTTGACCGTACCGTCCGGTCTTCACCAGACCGGCGTCCAGTGAGTGCTGCTCCACTTCTCAAAGTAGACCGTACCACACGGTCCCTAGGACCGTACCGTCCGGTCTCCACTTCTTTTTCAGCCAACAGAAACTCTCCTTCTCCTTCTCTGTTTCTGCCTGTAAGACCGTACCATACGGTCCTTGACCGTACCGTCCGATCAATGGTCCGGTCTTCATTCTTCACCTTCTAAAAACTTCAGCTTCTCTGTCTGAAAAAACTCAATAGAGACCGTACCGTCTGGTCCCTAGTACCGTACCATCCGGTCAATAGTCCGGTCTCCATTTCTCCACTTCCTGAAACTTCAGCTTTTCTGTCTGAATTCCCACTGTAGACCGTATAGTACGGTCTGCTTGACCGTACCGTCCGGTCTCCTCTGTCTTCGCAGCTTCAATCTTCTTCTTGATCCTTTCTTTCAAACTTGATCTTCTTCGTTCCTTCAATCCTCTTCTGCCACCCTAGCCCCTGAGAGACTCACATGCATCCAATGATCTCTATAACTAGTGTGCACTAAGAGAAAACACCTCGAACCCTCTTGATAGTCTGGTTTTTCCTATAGACTCAAGCTAACATCTAATCAAACAACACTCGCTTGGATCTGGCATGTCCTTAGCCTTGATCTATATCTTCTCTGCGACACCATCAAGTCCGTTCTTGTGTAGATGAAGGCAACCAATCATCCTTGACATTAAGTTCATGGTGTGTTGGCGTTCACCAATAACGGACGGAGCTTTCTTTATATGTGACCTATAAGATCTTACAAAGAGTGTTAGTCACATTCATGGTTCTCATCCTATCACCAAACATTCATACCTTGGGGTTTCTCTAGCTCCAATGGTCATGAAGATTACAATCTCCCCCTTTTGGTGATGATGACAACCATGATAAAAATGATCGAGAAAATAAACGATGTAATGACAAAGCCAAGATAAAGATACAACTCGATCAAGACACTAAACAACAAGTATAAGATAGAGAGGGGTTACCTTGTTGATTAGGTCTAGGCAAGTCATAGCTCAAAAGAAGTCACAAGTTAGAGCAAAAATTCATTATCACAAGTGAATAAAAGCACAAGAAGAATGAGAAGCAATAGTTTCAAGGGATTACTTCATACTTACTTTGTGGAATTCCGCTCCCCCGGCAAGTGTACCAATCTCAAGATTGTGTGAAATCGATCGTCTTGATCACTTGATCTTCATTTGCGCCAACTCCCCCTTGAGACGGCATTGCTTCTTCTTCGTCATCACCTCAAGATTGTGTGAAGACCGATCGTCTTGATCGCTTGATCTTCATTTGTACAAACTCCCCCTTGAGATGACATATTTCAACTCTTCCACTTCTCATACTCGATCATTAAGCCCAAACCTTCCAAAACTTCTCCCCCTTTGGCATCTATCACTCAAAAAGAGTCTACCAAGGAAGAAAGGTTAGTGTAAAAGTATGAGACAAGTGGGAAAATGAGTTACTTGATTTGGCGTGAAGCTCCCCCTTAATCCATGATTCTCCATCTTCCCAACAATTATCCCTACACACATTCTCAAAATAATATTGTCTTGAAGTACATAGGGGTTAGTTGATGATGATGGAAATGTATGAACCCTTAGACTTTGAGCCGCGCAAGTGGATTTAACCTTGGAGCTCAAAATCATGGTTCAATGGGCATGAAGCTCATATAGCATTGCTATGTATTCATCATAGGAGGTTATATACTCATATTGTGAATAAGCAACTCCCCATAGATGAGCGCTCGGCGCCGAGGCACTTATGCAAGAATGCATGATGCTAATGCAAAGAATGATAAGTGTACAATGCATGATGCTATAGGGTAAAAACAAAGAGAAAGCTATGAGCCAAGTTACAACAACAAGTGTAAGCCCTTCTTGAGCTTGATCACGATGAGCCTCTTCATCAAAGCCTCGGAAGCCAAGTGCCACCAATCCCAAGCTTAACCCATGCTCATTGCTATCTCAAAAAGGTTAGTTGTCGGTCCTACAAAACAAGAAGAACACACAAAAACAACAACACAAGCAAAAACAAGCAAGGTATATATACATATATACAAATGTAAGCTCAAAGGATATTCAAGTGAAGTCAGAAAGGTCGAGAACATTAAGTTCTCCCCGAAGCTTACAAAAGGTCTTCTTGTCAAGAGGCTTGGTGAAGATGTCCGCCTTGTCATGGGTCCGAACACCAATCAATTCAATATCCTTCTTGGCCACATGATCTCGGATGAAGTGATGCTTGACTTCAATATGCTTTGCATGGCCGTGATCACCCTTGTTGAGAGCCATATTGATAGCACTTTCGCTATCACAATAGAGAGGTACTTGCCCATAAGATAGTCCATAGTCCAACAAGGTTTGCTTCATATATAGGAGTTGAGCACAACAAGCACCGGCCGCTAAATATTCCGCCTCCGCCGTAGAGATAGCCACACAATTTTGTTTCTTGGAACTCCATGAGATAAGTGATTGTCCAAGAAATTAGCATCCACCGAAGGTACTCTTTCTACTCACTTTGCAACCGGCGAAATCCGAGTCCGCATAGCCAACAAGTCTAAAATCCGAGCCTTTTGGGTACCAAAGACCTATCGTAGGAGTGTTCTTGATGTACCTAAGAATTCTTTTCACGGCACTCATATGGGACTCCTTAGGGTTAGCTTGATATCGAGCACAAAGGCACACACTAAACATGATATCCGGTCGAGATGCGGTAAGATAAAAAGTGAACCAATCATAGAACGACAGAGTTTAGGGTCCACCGGTATACCTTTTACATCCACATCAAGAGGGACACTTGTAGCCATTGGTGTGTGTCATAGCTCTTGGAGTCTTCCATGCCGAACCTCTTGAGGAGATCTCGAGTGTACTTCTTTTGGTAAATGAACGTGCCTTCCTTCATTTGCTTTACTTGAAAACCGAGGAAGACATGAAGTTCACCTATCATGGACATCTCAAATTCTTTCTTCATGAGAGCACGGAACTCATCATTATAGATTTCGTTAGTGGAGCCATAGATGATATCATCAACATAGATTTGACAAACAAAGAGATCGTCACCAACATGCTTAGTAAAGAGAGTGTTATCGATACTACCGATCTTGTAGCCTTTGGCGATGAGATGATCTCGAAGTCGTTCATACCATGCTATTGGTGCGTTTGAGTCCGTAGAGAGCCTTCTTAAGCTTGTACACATGGTCCGGATGCTCGAGATCCTCGAAGCCGGGAGGTTGCTCTACATAAACTTCTTCATTGATTAGTCCATTGAGAAAAGCACTTTTCACATCCATTTGATGAAGTCTGAAATCAAAATGAGAAGCATAAGCAAGAAGGGTTCTTATAGCCTCAAGACGAGCGACGGGGGCGAAGGTCTTGTCAAAATCAATGCCTTCAACTTGAGAGTAGCCCTTCGCCACTAGCCTTGCCTTGTTCCTCATTATTGCTCCCTTCTCATCTTGCTTGTTCTTGAAGAACCATTTTGCACCGATGACATTAGATCGCTTGGGCCGCCGCTTCACCAGCTTCCAAACATCATTTCTCTTGAAATTGTTAGCTCCTCTTGCATGAATAGCACCACTTGTGATCCTTCAAGGCTTCCTCGATCGTCTTCGGCTCTAGGATAGAGACAAAAGAGCAGTTCTCAACAATGTTAGCTTCATCAACATAATTTGGCTTATATTGACTTCTCCTAGTCTTTATCCTTGAGAAGGACTCCCAATGATGAGATCACGTGAATGATCCCTAGCAATGGGTTTGTGCTTCCTTGAAGGTTCTTGTCGAGGAGGAGGTGGAGCCGGCGATGTGTCTTGCGCATCTCTTGCGGCTTGCTCCTTGGAGACGTGAGTGTCTTGTTGTCGAAGAGGTGAACCTGAGCCATCATCTTGAGTGGAAGTAGATTGTGCTTGTTCTTGATTGCTCGGTGAAGCTTGGCTCGTGGATGCATGAGGTAGATCACTTGATGGTACTTGTTGTGGTTCGCTTGAAGTAGCTTGACTTGATGCTTGTTGCGGTTCATTTGAGAGGGCTTGATGTTGTTCATTTGAGGAAGAGCTTGGATTCTCTTGAGATGTACTTGTAGAAGGTCCACTTGATGAAGTAGTTGGAGGCGGTGTCGGAGGTTCATCTTCTCGAGGGATAACTTCACCAACGGGCATGTTCCTGATGGCTTCATCCACGGGTTCATCACTATAATATGAGAAGATGGATGGTCTTCTTGAGGCCCGTGAGATTCATCAAATTGCACATCATAAGTTTCTTCAACAAAGCCGGTAGGGTAGAGGTGTTGAAAACCCGATAAGCCTTGGTCGAGCCCGAGTAGCCGACAAGAATGCCCACGTCGGTCCTCTTCTCGAACTTGCTGAGCCTTTCCCTCTTCTTGTAGATGTAGCATTTGCAACTAAACACTGGAAGTATGCAACATTCGGTCTCCTTCCAACAAGCACTTCATAGGGAGTCTTGTTTAGCAACTTGTGAGGATAAATCCGGTTGGAGGTGTAGCATGCGATGTTGATAGCCTCCGCCCAAAACTTCTCCGGAGTGTTGTACTCATAAAGCATAGCACGAGCAAAAGTGATAAGGGTCTTGTTCTTCCTCTCAACAACACCATTTTGTTGAGGAGTGTATGTAGCCGAAAACTCATGCTTGATGCCAATCTCATCACAATAGTCCTCAATGATGGAGTTTTTAAACTCCGTCTCATTGTCACTCCGAATCTTCTTGATGTGATGCCCATACTCAACTTGCACTCTTCTAGCAAACTTCTTGAATATCCCAATTGCTTGTGCCTTGTTCTCAAGAAAGAACACCCAAGTATATCTTGAGTAATCGTCCACTACCACCAAGCAATAGAGATTTCCACCAATGCTCACATAGGTTGTAGGCCCGAAGAGATCAATGTGTAAGAGCTCGAGAGGTCTTGAGGTTGACATGAAATTCTTGGATGGGTGAGGTGAAGCCACTTGCTTCCCGGCTTGATATGCACTACATAATTTGTACTTCTCAAAGGTGACATCCTTGACTCCTCTCACTAGCTTGTTCTTCATTACATGCTTGAGTTGATTCATACCAATGTGAGCTAGCCTTTGATGCCATAGCCTACCTAGAGAAGATTTAGTAAAAAGACAAGTGCTAGGGGCAACAATGTTAGTCTCAAAATCAACAACATATAGATTATTATGACGAAAGCCCTTGATAGTGAGACCCATGGCATCATTGCGAAGAACCACCCCATTGGCATCAAAGTTACAAGAAAAGCTAAGATCACATATTTGAGCAATGATAGAAGATTGAAGTTTAGAGACTCAACAAGAAGCACGTTAGAAATTGAGAGGTCATTTGAAATGGCCACCTTACCAAGGCCTCTTAATTTATGCTTCGAGTTGTCTCCAAAGGTAACCTTGTGAATATGGATGAAGTCCCGGTCATGTGTTGAGTGCACCCACTATCCAACACCCAATGTTTGCCACCAATCTTGTAGTTCACCTTGGAAGTAGCCATCAAGCATAGAGAGGGATTAGTATCATGAGAATCAATTGACATGTTATTTACCTCTTCCATGCTCTTGATGTAGACCATAGGAACTCCATTGAGAAAGTCCAAGTCCAATGCATCCAAGGTGTCAATCATTTCCTTGGTAACTCCGTTGTGTCTCCACATGCTCCGATCAACACCCATGTGTATGACATGAGTTCCAAGGGGAAGACCTTGAAACCTTCCCACATCTTCACTAGCATTGAAGTACT
>JAAXCT010003200.1:0-41373 GCA_012490785.1 Eragrostis nindensis | reverse complement strand
GTTAATTTTCTTGTTGAAAGGATAATCTGTGAAGTCTTCATATACAAGCTGATCCTGTCACCGTCTCACCGATGCATGTGCCGATGTAGTCAAGACGGCGGTGTTGTTATAATAATCCTGTGACAATTATATTTCTTAAATAAAAATGTAAGCTCTTAAAACATATAGATCCTGATTATAAGCAGAGCTGGAGTACCTTGTTCAAAATTTGTCCTGCATGTTTTTGCCATACTATGATATGAACTCAAAGCACTCCTGTTCTTGAAACCATATTGCCCATTATTATTTCTCATACAGTTTTGCTTTGTTGGATAGGTGTACAATGCCCTGGGAGTGAGCTACAAGCGAGATAACAAACTCGACAAGGCAATCCAGCAATTCGAGAAGGCAGTGGAGCTTCAGCCAGGGTATGTGACAGCATGGAACAACTTGGGTGACGCATACGAGCAGAAGAAAGACTTGAAGTCAGCCCTCAAGGCCTTTGAGGAGGTCCTGCTCTTCGATCCCAACAACAAGGTTGCGAGGCCACGCCGGGATGACCTTAGGCAGCGTGTCGGCATGTACAAGGGCGTGCCAGTAAAAACTGAAAAGCGGTAGATAGAAGATTCAAGTTTTGTGAAAAAGAATCATGCATGTATCCTAACTTTTTTGAATGTAGCATCTGTAAACATACGCCAAGCTTTAGCATTGGAATGGTCCACCGAGAGATGTGTTCAGTTCCGTGGAGATTTGGCATAGGAAAACCAAGCATGCATGTCTATTTAAAATTTGGTATGATAACGGCGTAAGTTATTCATTTTTCAATTAACTTTTATAAATCTGAAGCAAACAGTATAGCGTGTTTTTTTTTGAGGGAACAGGAGGGGTTTTATAGCATGTTGCATACACATTCTTGTATGAAGTCTGAAGTAATTTCTTCGCTTACCTTCCTACAGAGTAATAGAGCAAATAAACAAGCATAATCTAAGCTTCTAAAACAATGAGAACAATAAGGCCCTGAATCTGAATTGTGGAGGCCCACTTCTAAGTGTGTATCACCAAATCAGAAATAAGTTTTAGAGCATCCAAAGCAACCCATATTCGGTCTCGCCCCTTCCAAGTCGTCCATTCTGAGCCCAATTCGCAAACTGAACAATTCTAGCTAGTCATTTTCACTGCAAAAGATGGGTTTGTCGCTGCTACTTCGATAGTGTACTGCATCCACATTTCATTTGTTATGTAGTTTTGCCTGTAATAGCAGTTCTGTATGAGATGCTTCTAGCATACTACTTCATTGGATTGCTCATCAGTGATGTATCTACTACCATCCAGTTGTTTTTTTTTTTTTTTTGGTCGTTAGGACAAGTCACTTCGTACCAATTTGTGTTAAGAAGATTGTCCTAACAACAACAAAAAAGGTTTGGACGGAGTAACTGAGATAGTTTATTATAGCTATAGCTCTAATGGATTCCAATTTGGATGTTTCGGTAATACGGTGAGAAAGTGTTGCTCTTATTGGGGTTCTTTGTTGTCCATTCCAGTCCTGTCTCCATCAGAGATCAGGTTTTTGTTTGCTTCTAAGCGAGTCATTTAGTTACGACGGCTTTTCGCAAAGCGTAAAGTACGCAGATAACTACACTACACGAGGCACTAGCTTAAGCACACCTTCTAAGCTCTATGCATGCATGTAATGTAAGCCTGCATCTACATCCAAGGAAACTCAAAAGGGACCTCGTATTCTATACGCAGAGCCATCTCTTTCTAGGCGTTTGGTGAGCTGAAAAGGACAGGTTAAGCAAAACACTTGTTACCCTCGTGTTGCTTGTAGAAAACACAAAAGAATTCATGGTATCGTGGATCAAAAATACACCTGTGAAGCATAATGCATCCGATGCTGATGGCAAGTTTTTGGTTGTTTGGGGGGGTGATCTTGCTGTTCTGGGTGTCAAGAAATAGCAAAGAACATTAGCAGAACCTTTTTCAGAAGAAATATTCAGAAATTCAGCTGCTTTATTGTTCTAGCTATAATATCTGCTATTCTGAGTACACGTCAGATGAGCTACAGTACGGATTCGTTTCCTCTGATCGGGGAACATGACTGGACCATCAACCAATCCAATCTTATCCCGATGCTATATCCTCCATATCCATCCGATGTTAATCTGCAAGAATCGTCGATCGAATTTCCTGCTGCGCAAGAAATGAGGATTAAAGTTCAGGGACCGATACATAGGGGGCAGGGCAACAGCCAACCGGGTTGCATCGATCGCCACAAATCACGTCCTCTCGTCTCGTCCCCGTCGCTCGCTCGCTCGTGAATGTGCGGAAGGCGTCCACTTGAAAAGCTCGCCTTGAATTCTTGATTCCCAAGCAAAAATCAAGGATCGGTTCATGCCGTGGTGGCTGTCAGTGTCAGGTAGAATTAGCTGCGGCTAGCAAGTACTCCCTCTCTGTCCCAAAATATAAGGAATTGTTGACTTTCAGACATCACCTTTGACTATTCGTCTTATTCGGAAAATTTATGAATAATATTTATTTTCTTATGATTTGTTTCATCAATAATATACTTTAAATATAACATAATTATTTTTATATTTTTATAAAAATTTTGATAAGACGAATGGTCAACGTGATGTCTGAAAGTCAACAATCCCTTATATTTTGGGACGGAGGGAGTAGCTCCAGATTCACTGCTGTCGTGTCTGTATCCATGGCCTGAAGTCGACTGTTTCCACCTAAAAAGGAAAAACCCGACTGTTTCGGGTCGCAGCTGTAGTCCGTATGCTAGCCTCAAGTCTGGAACTCTGAACTTGACTCGGTACATGAAGGAAGCAGAAAAATTCGACTACTGGTAAGGCGCCTTTTTTTTTCGATGAAAGGGATGATCCCCTAGTTTCTATTACCGAAACCAAGTTCTATGTCTGGCATGTTTAGCACCTCAACCGCCCCTCAATGACATTACAGGCACACGGGGAAGCAGCAGATTCGCTGTCCCAGTTACAAGCAGAACATCATGCTCTGCTACGCTCTTCTCTCTCACGTTCAGCTCTACGGTCTCTAGTTTGTCTCTAGTTGGCCATGTTCGAAGGAGCCTTTTTCTGGATACAGATCGATGTCCGATGATGAGTACATGATCAGCTCGTTAGTTTTTACTCTTCCCCGAATCGACATGCTATGACTGATCGAATTTGGGAGGGCAAAGTTGATGGAGATTGCATCCGTCGCTGCATCCATCGGCTGCTTGCATGTTCTGCTGCCTTGTCATCAGCTAGCTTCGTGCGCGGCAAGCGGGACCTGAGCAATCCACGTCATCGGCCACAGTGGACGACGGCGACAGCGTGCCTTCCCTCACAAGTCACAAAAGAAAACAAGGCGCGAAAATTCGTCAACACACTCCACCAATCCGCCAATCAGCGCTCGTACACGTACGTGACCTCGGCTAACCTCTTCATGGAGCTAAAAGTGTGCACGCACGTCGCCTGTGTATTTTCTTTCTCCAGTCTTAATTTTGAGCTGGCCCGCCAAGGCGAGCTACAAGTTGGTCTAGCTTCTTCCGATGACGTGGCGCGTGACTGCGACTTCATCGTTCGATCGAGAAGGCGGACGCGTGACTGCAACTTTGTGATGTGTAAATATCGTGGTTCTGCTAATGTTTTTAGATATAGTTTGATGTGTTGTGTGTGCGCGCCACTTTGTTAAAAGAGAGGTGAGGACTCCCTCTCCGTTCTGCAATTCATGACCTTCCTGAGTGCAAAATTCTAGTCGAAACGCCATGCAAAATCCTGAGTGCAATTCATGACCTTCCTGTGATGGTTTGTTTGGTGATTCCTGGCTGAGCGACGGGAAGCGGTGCCACAAATGGATTTCCTTTTATTTTTCTTTTTTTTCTTTCGCGAGGATCGCAATGGATTTCCGCATCGTGTCGTGACCACGTACGGTATAGCTAGGTTGAGCGCGAGTGTTTGTGTTGGCATAAAAAAAAACCAGAGAAATGGATCGTGTGTTTTTAAATTATGCGTGCTGATATATTGGCTGTACGAGAAGCGGAACAGATATCTCGAGCAGCGCACGTACGTGCTGTTCCGTACGGCGCTCGCACGTGGCAGCCGCTGTGTCCCGCATCCGTTTTCTGTTCTTGTCCTCCTCCCGCGTCAAGTCTGACCGAACCCGTTCGATCACTGCTGCTCACCAGTCATCACATCATCGCGCGCGGCCCGCGGCGCTGGTTACCGAAACTGCCCCGGCCGGGTCGGCGGCCGACGGAACGTACAGCTGATCGCACCGCATGGGTTCGCCACGCACCACGTCTCCGTCCTCCCATGTCACCATCGCTAGCTGCTCAAGAGTGATCGACCACCACACCACACTCGAGAGTCGAGAGCGTCCTCAATTCTTGATTCGCAAGACAGCAAAAATCATCGATCCATTCATGGCATGGTGGCCGTCATGTCAGGTAGTAGTCGTAAAACCCACCACTGCCCTCTTGTGTCAGGTAGCCAGTCTGAAATTTGACTAGAAACGGCCGTATCTTACCGGTTCAGTTCAAGGTCCGACTGGCTAGCTGCTGGTCAGCGCTTCTTTCATTTGGTACACACAGGCAGCGAGTACACTGGCTAAGCTTTTTCGAGCCATTCAAATATTACTATGTGATGATGTGTTGTGAGGACGTGCTCGTCGTCACAGGTGAAAGAAACTTTTTATTCTTAGGCCACAAATCTCATCCTCCCCATCGGCCATCGAGTCTGCTCAAGCTCGCGTGTTGTCAACGTGGGACCGCACGGGCCAGCCGCGAATTTTTTTTATAATTTAATCCATTTTTTGTTAATATTATAATAATAACCCGGTTTGGACTAAATTTGCAAATCTAGCCCATTCTGTCGCGGCGAACAATATAGCGCGACCAAGAGAAAAACCGCGCCAAACAGATTGGCGCGACCAAGTGACACGTCAGCTTTGACGGCCACGTCGGCGGCAGCGACTTGTGCCGCGGCGATCCGTTTGGCGCGACCAAATGATCAGTCGCTCCGCCGATAGGCGCCACTATCTTTCGGTCGCGCCGTTCTGTTTGGCGCGGCTGGGTGGTACTTAGCCTCCCAGTCCTTTCTTCCTCCTCGGGCGGCCTTTCTTCTCTCCTCGGGCGGCCGGCTCTTTCGTTTTTTCCCTCCCTCCGCCTCCATCGCCCCCGACGGTTTCCTCCTCAAGTCCGGCCGCGCAACAGGGTGAATCGAGGCCAAACCGCGAGACTAGCCTCTCCAAGGTAATTCCTCCATCTTGTCCAACTAGAACTTGAAATGTGTTCATTTTCGCAGGTTTTAGGTAATTACTTAGGGTTTAAAGATTTATAATGTTGCACTCTAGTTTTTACAATTTAAACTACATATACCTCATTCGTCTTTATATTATCTAACCGATTACCATTGCCAAAAAAATGCCATGCAAGCAAACCACAACACGGTCCATATACAGAGTCCTCTAAATAATTGTGTACCACCATCCTCCACAGAGATGCAATACATAGAACTATATATACCTCATTTGCTCTTACATTATCTAACCGATTACCATTGCCTAAAAAATGCCATGCAATCCATCCTACACGTCAATCACACATTACAATCCATCCATCGAGCGATACATGACCTCCGATTAACCTCGATTCGTACGAAACTTACCACCACCCATCATTCTAACATTAAACCCTAACTATCTAAAACCGGTGAAATTCAACTCCTTATGCAAATGTAATTGGACAAGATGGAGAAGCTACCTTGGAGAGGCGTAGCCCCGCAATTTCGGCTCGATTCACCAGGTAGGGCGGCCGGATTCGAAATTTTTTTGCTTAGGGCGCGGGGTCGGACAGAGAAGAGAAGAGATGAACCGAGGAGGAAGAAGGAGGAAGAGAAGAGCTGTGGGACGGGCCGCGGGGCTAAGTCACCGCCAGTCGCGCCAACAGGACGGCGACTACTAATAATGAGTCGCGCCCATCGGTTTGGCGCAACTGATGTTTGGTCGCGCCAAACGGATCGCCGTGGCACAAGTCGCTGCCGCCTACGTGGCCGTCAAAGCTGACGTGTCACTTAGTCGCGCCGGGAGGTTTGCCGCGACTCCTCATTTAGTCGCGCCAAATTGTTCGCCGCGATAGAATGGGGCTAGATTTGCAAATTTAGTTCAAACCGGGTTATTATTATAATATTAATTAAAAAAGATTAAAATATAAAAAAAATTCGCCAGCCGCTGGGTCTCCTGCTCAACTCTGAACTGTACTGAACCCGCTGCCGGCAGGACCCACCGGATCCCCTCAAAGTGGGGCACTCGCGTGGCCCGTGGCTGCGCCGGCTTTCCCGAAGTGCCCTCGGGTCGGCGGCCGACGCGCCGCGACATCCCAGGGGCGTCACCGTAATAACTCACGGGAGGCTGGCGAACGGCTCCGCCCGCGGCCACGCGCACGGGGCCCGCGTCGCCCGCGGTCACCTATGCTCTGCAGTGCAGCTTGCTTGCTGGTGTGGCGTCGTGCGTACTACTCGGTCAACTCGTTTTCGTTGACTCGCTCACTCACTGGCCCCACGACCTCTCCCTCCTCTCGATTGGTTAAGGCCCCCGTCTGGAATGGAGGATTTCTTCCCCATTCCTACAGGAATTGAACTGATTCCTGTGAAATTCCTGTAAAATTCTTGTGAATTCCTGCGTTCCAAACGGGGCCTAAACTGATGACCATCCTCAGCTCAAGCTGCTGCGATGGGGTTTGGCTTCCGTCGCACGAGCGAGCGGGCGGTCCGTTCTGCGGATCGGACCCCGTCGATTAACGGGTTTTCCTGACCACGTGATGTGACGACTCCTGCGGACGGCCGAGCTTGCCCAACTGCTGAGCGCCATACCGGCGAGTCAGCAACGGCCACGCTTCCGCCACCGACGCCGTCCGCGCGCGTGGCGGTGGGAACGCCTACTCCCGCCCGCGTGCGCGCGTGCCCGGGCCTACAAGTCAGCCCGCGTCCGTGTCTTCTCTTCCCGCGTCGCCCGCGGTCCGGCCGCTCGCTTTGCTTAACAAACAACTCGGTTTGGTTTACTAATCCTCCTCCTCCTCCTCCTCTCGTGGCCCGCAGAAGAAGCAGCTGCAACCTGACCACCACTGACCGGCCACTGACGGACCGCGCAGGCAGGATTTGCGACCTTTGGACTCACTGGACCGCACGAGGACGACTATGCTATACTATCAGCTTAACAATACTTTCATATCAACTGAGGTGCCGTTCGGATCACCCTTCTAAAGTGCCCTCTAAAGTTATACTCCTCTAAAGTAAAAAGAATCTTACTATTTAAGGGTACTAAATAAAATTTAATTGCAAAACCTTTCTGCAGACGGACGTTATTTTTCGAGACGAATCTAACGAGCCTATTAAGCAATGTTTTGACACAGTGATGCTACAGTAACCATCGTCTAATCGCCGCTTAATTACCCTCATTACGTTCGTCTCGCGAAATAGAGGGGGGGTCCTGGACTTAGTTTTGTAATTTGGACTTTGTTTAGTACACATAAATGCTGCCGACATCTTTGATGTGACTGCTATGCTACATACAACATCTACATCACAACTAAAGTGATCACACACCCTGAGCTTTTTTTTTAGATGGATATCAACTGAGCTTTAGACTGACTTCAACAAGGTGATGCAATCTATTTTTGCATCATATTTAGTACTATGCATCACCGACCTGACCTCCAACAGAGAATGCAAACGATGATGCATTTTGGCTTCCCAGGAGAGAGACGATGTAAAAATACATCGCCTCTCTCCTCCAATGCATTCTCCCTGAGCGATGCGGGGGGTGGAGGCGGACGCGAGCCGGCGCAAGGGAGGGCGGCGCGGAGTGATTTCTCCCCACCCGACGAGCCAATTTTCGATTGCTCGCACACGGAGGTCCTGTCCCGCCTCTGCCGCGACTGGCGCGCGCCACGACGGCGGAGAAGCAGCTACAGGAGCAGGCGGCGGGGAGGGAGGCGGGGACGAGGATGACGGGGCCGGGGAAGGCAGCACCTTTCGCAGCGGTAGCAGCTCGCGGGCACGGCGGCAGTAGCACCATGGCGTGCGCGGCGGCAGCAGCTTTCTGGAATTCTTTGTTGGCACAGCGGAGGAGCGCGGGGGGGGCGGGGGCGGGCGAGGCGGTGCGCGCAGCGCGGCAGGGTGGCGTCGTCGCGGGCGCGCACGAGCGCGACGGGGGCGAGCTCGGCGCTCGGTGCGCGCTTGGACGCGGCAGGCGAGCTCGGCGCGCGGCAGCGCGTGGACGCGGCGGGCGAGCGCAGGCCGCAGGGCACGGGCGAGCTCGGCGGGACGGGGAAGACGGGGCTGGGGAAGGCAGCACCATGTGCGGCGGCGGCGGCACGGCGGAGGCGGGAGCGCGCGTCTGGCGCAGCCGGGGCATGTGTGGCGCGGCGAGGCAGGCGCGGCTCGGCCACGGATGGCGTGACGGAGCAAGCTGCGGCAGCGCGCGAGGCCAGCTGCATGCTTTGGCGTGACGGACGAGCCACGGTGTGGCGGCGCGCGGGGCGTGCTGCTCCGTGAGTCTGTGTGTGTGCTCCTCGTCTCCTTTTTATCGGCGGGAGATGAAGCTCCTTCCCGTCGAGCCGAGGTTGGTGGCCGAGAGCCTGACACTAGGCTTGCCGTCGTCAATTGAGTTGATGTATCATCGCTCGTGTTCCTCCTGCTGGCGTTCGGCGGGTAATACGTGCCTGAAGCAATTCATTGAACGAGCATGGCATGGCAGAAGTCATCCATTGAAGACCACAACCTCTTACGTATCAATTTCAACTCGAACAGACCAATTTCAAAATTGTTCTTCAATCGTGCTTGTTCGTCCTTGCCGCCCTGTTGTTCGATTGGCGTGATTTGCGTGGGGAAGGGCCGACGCGTGGTGCAAATTAGGCTCTAAGGCCGGTGAGGTAGCCATGTGTGCGACTGCGGAGCTTGCTTCCATCGACGCGGCGAGGGGTCGTGCGGAGATTTCTTGTTGTGTCGATGCCTAGCAATAGCAAGCAGGCGATTTGTTGTGTTGGATTGGACGGCGGATTGGAGCGACTGCACGCTCGACTGTACCCGCCTCTGACTGCGGCGCGAGGGGCGAGCGGCGGCGAGGCGGGCGCGGGGAGCCGCGGCGGCACACGGGACCAGCTGCGGCGACGCGTGTGGCGAGCCGCGGCGCGACGGCGCGGTGGCGCGCGGCAAGCCGTCTCCTGCTGCTGTTGGGGAACGAAGAGGAAGGCGAGAGGCGAAGCAGAAGAAGAAACACAATTGCTCTGTTGGAGGAGGTGTCCAGAGAAAGTTTAGGCAAACTACTGTAGATGTAATGCATTGGTTCTTTTGCCTCTGCAAACTGGTTAGGAGTCAGTCTCAGAGGAGCGTGATGGTTGGCTTCCGTCCGTCGCACGAGCTGTCGATATTCGCGGATCCCACCCCGTAGATTTTCAGATTCGCGCTTATTGGAGCTTCCTAACCTCGTGACGTGACTCGTGCAGGGACGGACGGACACACACACAAGCACGGCCAATTATTGCGCGTCACATCGTCGGCGGCGGCGTGCCTAGAGCTTCTTCACGCTTTGTGGCCAGCGAGTGTAGCTAGTACTAGATCGCAGGTCACATATGCTCTTGATCCAGGCAGTCAGTCAGTTAATTTCGCTTCTAATGCTATTAATAACCTCTCTCTTGGTTACCCTAATTATCCACAGCAGTAATGACATTTTCCGGTTTCTCCTCTCTAGGCTGGCGAGGCCTCAAGAAGCAGAACAAAAACGAAACTGTCTCGTTGCGGTTCTTTGAATCGTCATTTCAAACATGTGTACGGCTCTGAACAAATCTGTTTCTTTCAGGGTGTGTTCGGCACACCTCCTCTAATTTTTAGCACCCATCACATCAAGAGAATCTTGCTATTTAAAATATTTTATTAATTTAATGACAAAAACTATGTCACAACCTATGTCACAAAGCCTAATTAATCTATATTTTGCTACAGTTATGCTACAGTAACCATCATCTAATTACGGCTTAATTACCCTCATTAGATTCGTCTCGCGAATTCGAGCGGAGTCCTGAAATTAGTTTTGTAATTAAACTTTATTTCTAATTAGAATATTCGTTACAAAACCCTTTAAAATTGCGATCTTCAATACTTCCTGTCTGCGTAAACAGAGGCCTAATCAAAATTAACCCATCTGTCAATTGTCGTCCTCATCATAAAGGACGTGGTACCATCTTTTAAATAGTAATAAAGGACTGGTGCGCGATTACCATGTCACCCGAGGGACCTCTTACCAAGATCAAGGGAAAATGCTAAACAAAAATCCGGAAACATTCCGAAGCCAGAAGAATAAAGCAAATGGACGAGTAGTACCTTGCCTTCAAGACTAGACTAAACAAACCCAACAGCCATGATTAGCCCAGACCGCTTCTCTAAGCAAAAGAAAGAAAATGTCAATAATCTAATGGCCTCCCGAACCACGCGATCCCAAAGATACACACATATATATACTGCACACCCACCCGTTCTTGCATATCTCAAACCCGGAATTCCCCCAAACCCCACGCAACGAAACGCCTCTCCGCGAATGCCACCGGCCAGCGAGCGCCCACTAACCCGCTAAAACACAGCCCCGGCGTCACAAGATCTCCTCCTCCGGCGAGACCATGCCGGCGACGGACTACCAGGGGACGCCCGCCCACTCCCACTCCTCCCCCTTCTCCTCCTTCGGCCGCTCGCTCCTCTCCCTCCGCCGCCGACGCCCCGGCTTCCTCCTCGGCCTCCATGCCGCCGCCGCCGCCGCGTCGGGGGAGGACGCCGACCTCGACGCGTTCCAGCGCAGCGTGGCCGCGCGCCTCGCGGACCTGCGGGACGGCGGCGGGGATCTCGAGTTCCTGTCCGCCGCGTGGATCCGGCGGCTGCTGGAGGAGCGTTCGTCGCGTGCCAGGAGGAGTTCCGCGCCGCGGCGGCGGCCCACGCGCGGCGTCATGGCGCGGGCGCCGGCGCGGCTCACGCGGAGGCTGGTGGCGGAGTTCGGGGAGCGCGCCGTGAAGGCGCTCGACGTCTGCAACGCCGCGCGGGACGGGGTGGACCAGGTCCGCCGGTGGGAGCGGCTCGCGGGCATCGCGGCGTCGGCGCTGCTCGCGCCCGGGGAGGTCCACGAGGGCCAGCTCCGCCGCGCGCGGAAGGCGCTCTCCGACCTGTCCGTCCTCCCTCGTCGACGACGCCGCGGCCGCCGCGGGGCCCGGCGGCGGCGGCGTCGCCGCGTTCCTCTCGCCTCCCACCGCAACCGCTCCTTCGGCCGCGCGCGGGGCGTCCCCCTCCCGCGCCGCCTCCCTCGCCTCCACCTCCTCCTCGTCGTCTTCTCCTCCCACTTCCGCTCCCTCTCGTGGAGCGTGTCCCGCACGTGGTCGGCGGCGCGGCAGCTGCAGGCCATCAGCGCCGGCCTGGCCGCGCCGCGCGCGCACGAGGCGGGCCTCCCGGCGCCGGCCTACGCCATGGGCTTGCCTGCTCCACCTCGCCGCGTGGGCGCTCGTCGCCGCCGTCCCCTGCCCCGACCGCGCCGCCGCCGCGCTCCAGGCGCACCACCTCCCCGCCGCGCCGCCGCGCGCCGCGTTCCCCTGGCGCCGCCGCTCGCCCGCGCTCCAGGAGCGCCTCGCCGAGGAGGCGAAACGCAAGGACCGCCGCAACTCGTGCGGCCTGCTCAGGAAAATCCACGCGCTGGAGAAGTGCGCGCAGAGGCTCGCCGAGGCGATCGACGCGGCGCCCGTGCCGCTCGCCGGAGACCGCGAAGCGGAGGTGCGGGAGGCTGCGGCCGAGCTGGCCGCGGTGTGCGCCGCCATGAGGGACGGGCTAGAGCCGCTGGAGAGACAGGTCCGGGAGGTGTTCCACCGCATCGTGCGCAGCCGCATGGAAGGCCTCGACTCGCCGATGATCAACGGAGATTGAGCCGTCGAGAAGATCTCCCCTTTTGATCGCGCAATGTGGTGGTGATAGGTAGCTTTCCTGTTCTTGGTTTTTTGCCCACTTGTGATCGGGGTGGTAGTAGAAAAGTATAAAATGTGTATCGTTCTGTAAAGGATTACACAAAGGGGAAAGGAAAGGTGCCATCTTGTGTTAAAGATGATGCCTTATTCCCATGTTTTGATACTGCATTCGGTGTATATTGTTGCGGTTTTGTCAGTCGTGTTGCATTTTGCGGCTAGTAACTTGTGTTCTGAACATCTGCAAGGCCACTCTAGAAATGTGATGCTCATCGTGAATGCGAACAAAAAGGAGAAAGATAATCCACAAAAATTACAACTTCTTCGTGTTGTTGGTTGTCATCTTTGAATTTTTTTTTTAATCCAAGTTATGCTATTTTGATCAATGCCATTCTGGAGGTTTAGTTGAGGGTTTGTTCTTGCTATCGTATATTCAGAGAAATGTATCCTTAGTTAATCCAGAAATGTGGCGAATTGTTCAAGCCAGCTTTTTCTCTGTGTAGTACAGGGGTTCATGGAATGCATGATTTGCTTGTAGTATGATGGAAGGATTGACTAGTATGCTGTTGCTATATTTATGTGGATAAATGGTCTGAATGTAGTATCATTTTTCAGAGTAGAACCTTCAACTTTATCAAAAAATATAGAAAAATAAAAGAAAAGACACCGCAAGATATTTTGAAGGCAAGAACAATGGCAAGGTCCTGATCAAGGCGACAAGACGTAATTTTCCGTACTTAATGAAATGGCAGTGTCTGGGTTTATGTTTATCCAAATGACAAGTCATGCCATTCCCAGTCCGTCAGTCATGTGCCTTTCTCTTCTCCATCAGAATTGCTTCTAATTGTCAGATTCTACCAAGATCATGCCAAAAGCATGTGGCGCTACCGAGCTGTATTTAATTAGTCGGTAGGTTTGCCTGCTGCCTTTTCTGTTAGAAAAGTGTTAGCAGTACTTGGTGCATCTGATGTCTGAGAGCTCGGTTAGCCGTGCGCCTGTACATTATGTGGACTTTGGTAAGCGTACTTGTTCCTAATACTCAACTCTTGACCCCTTTTTAAGGTTCTACTACTTGTCACTGACAGTGAAACACAGCAGGGGTAATTTAAAGGTAAAGTGTTGGTGCTGTGTTAATGAAAATCTAAGTTTGCTTGATCCTTCTCTGTTAGAAAATTGTTAACAGTACCTGCTGCATTTCTCTAGTCTGATGTTCGGTTAGCGCGCGTGTATTATATGCCGACTTTGGTAACTGTACCTCCCTCGTGATCTTGCATACTGAAACTAAAACGCAGTGGGGGACACAAGTGGATGCATTTTCCTGTAATCATCGTCTTCATGATTCGGTTCTTCGGCTTCTCAGTTTTGTTCTGAAGGAGGAGACGTTAGCTTTCTATACCTTGAAAGTTGAACAAGTTTGAAGAATCTCATTCCACAGTTGCAATGCAGAAGAACCTGACAGCTCAGCTGACGGGTTATTTGCAGCTAGAACCGTGGAAACAGAAACTGGTAAAGATCTCCTCGCCATCTATAACTGTCTTGTGCTGGTCTTCTTTCCTGCCACCTCGATCATCATGATGATGATCAGACGCAGCACTGTCATGTGCGCTCCTGTAACCTCCTTTCCTTTTACTAGTAAGCTCGATCATGGCTGCCTGTTGGTTCACCTGCCACGTGCTGCGCCGGCCATTCTCCTTTCTCGTGACCCCGTTCACAAGGGCGGCGGTGACGAGGACGGCCGGCGGGTATCCCTATTCGCCATCACCATTCCTCATTCGGCACGTACGACCCCTCGATGGAAAGAAGTTATGATCTGCGGCTGCTGTGAGCTGTACCATTGTACATGTGCATTCCTTTTTATGGAACGAAATCAATGGCGCTACATACGTTGGCTTCATTCCATGGGACGGGTCCGACGGGAGGAGGAGGAGCTGTTCGCCTTCGTGTTGCTTCTGCACTGTGTCGTGGTCCTCCATTGCCGGAGCTCGATCGCTTTTTCCAGCTGGTGCATGCCGCGGCAGAAGAGGACAAGCCTCGTGGCCGCCCGTGTGATGCCGGTGCATGTGTGGTCGGCGGCAAGCTTATGGTCATTCGCCGCCTCCTGATGCTGCCTGTGCGCGCGGGCCATTGGTCGTGTTCCCAGTTCCCACATTGTTGGGCGTCAGTTGCGTCACCGGTGCGTCACGCTGGCGTCACTTCACGGAGGGATATGGGCCAGCAATGCTTGGGCTAACTTCGCCCGCGACAGCCATAGAAAGCCCGTAGGCTGAATGGAACCATTGACCGCTCGCCAGGCCCAAGATGGGATTGAGGGTCCTATATGTTCTATAGTTAAGGTTGATAGAAATTGTTAGCACGCTTAGATCGCGCAGGTGAGACTAGGTGCCGCCACTGTCACTTCTGGTTGCGTAAGTGGTTCCTTTAACACATTCTCCAAACCGTAAGTCTCATTCGTTTGACTCGTGAGAAGCTACAAAATGAGATCCTATGAATGAAGAATTTTTGTCAACATTTGAATGCCCACATTTTATTTGCGGTCCTTTTCATTATTTGAGACTACAAAAAGTTGACTGAAACGCGGCTTAGACGGAGGGATGGCTATTAGGCCGATCTGAACCAGGCCTAGGCCCGGATTGAGGCCACTCCGCTCGCTTCTCTTCTGGGCCGGTCCAGGCTCCGCTTGCGATTTGATTTTTTTTCTGCAATTGTTTTTCGCGTTGGATATCAAAGACAGAACAAAGCAGATGCGGGGACCCGAGGTCTTGATTGGACGGCGGGAGCCTCGTTGATATGATGTTGCCAGACCACGAAACCAAGCGAGCACCGATGAATGATGTACGAAAGAACACATGTACAGCTCGTCATCATGGCTCGGACTATGGCTGTTATATATTCCTGTTCATTTGCGAGTAAAGCTTGTCAATCTGTCCGGTCAACTAAGTGACAATTACGCAACAATGACATGTACTCAAATTGTCATTTTTACAGCTCCATTGTATCGTCCCTTCAGAGTTCAGAACTCCAGGGAGGGGCACATCATCATCAACGGAAGTACTCAGGGAAAGACCACATGATGAACCTGGCGTAGATGTCATCCTCCAGGAACTCGATGTGTGCAGCTCTGCCGACCATGGTGTTCAGGCTCCGGCCTTGCGCAGACAGGTCGAAGTTCACGTCGCAGCGCATGAACACCCGCGTGTCGGATGTGGGCGAGCGGATCTGGTCCAGGCAGTTGTTGAGCATTTCGGTGAACACCTGCCCCTTCTTCGAGTTATCTGACGACGCGCCGTGGCAGAGGTCGATTCTAGCTGAATGATATGGGACGTAACCATCCTAGCAGAGGAAGAAGATGTTTCAAAGCCACGCCACGCAAGTATGTAGTGGCTGAAGGTTCACTGGTAAAACAATTAATGGTGTTGAAGCTTGAGAGGAAAATAGGGAAAATGAAGTACCTGTGGTGATGAAACCAAAATGATGTTTTTGAAGTTCTCCAATGTCTTCAGCTGCGAGATAAAGAAAATGTATTCAGGCACAATTAAGTTAGTATCATCACCAGTTCAACTTTGATACAAGTCCATGCCAAAAAGCATGAATTCTAAAGCATTGAGTATATTCAAGCAACAATAATAGCACAGCTTAATGTACCGTGCAGAGCTTGTAAAAAAATGTATTCTGTGGATTTTGGTCGTCACTGAAGGTGAGCTGATGCATACACTGCATCCCCTTGAGCCTTTTCATAAGCCAGAGGCCAGAATTGAACAGAGAATTTGAGCTGTACCAGTAACCTAAATGAGGACCCGATATAGACATGTACGTATAGAGGTCCTTCAGAAACGGCTGAAGTTTGGGTTCTGTTGAAATTGAAAGAGCTGATTAGTCACGTACGGAGTCTACCGCCCAACTGAAAAATTCTCAAGGCCAGTTTGAAAATACCTGTGAGGGCACTTCTGAGGATGATGTTCCCAATAGAATGACCGACAAAACTTAGTTTGATCTCTTTGCAGCCCCCATTTTTATTATATTTGTCCACTTTCCTTTTGAGGAATGCAACAACTTCATTAGCAAGCCTCCTACCCATTTCTTTAAAATCTCCGGATGTTCTGTCTTCGTTTATCTGAGACAATAGGCACTCGGCTCCAGGGTCAATCAAAAGCCATTGGTTTCTAACAAGGCGTAAATCCAAATGATTTCCCTGTTTTTTTTAAAAAAAAACCAGCAAAAATCACAAGTAAATACATTGCAGCTCTTATAAGGTTCAAACAGTTATTAGTAGTCCAACAGTTACCTGAAATCCATGAACGAAAATTACTGCTCGCAAAATGTGTCCACTCTTCGTGACAATACCGGATATTCTCGCTGCACATTCTTCTCTCTGTTGAGGTGGTGCAATACGATCCACTGGCTCAGAAGCACCTGTGGCGAAATCCTTGCTAGAACCATGTTGTGGAACAACCATGACATGTTGTTCTATACGGACAACAGGAACACATGAAGGATCAGCATAAATATGCATATCTTGAATAGACCCTGCGTTAATCTGCAGTATTCTTCACATCAGTATCCTTTTTAACTAAGATACGTTTGACACATGCACACTGTTCCCGAGTCAAGAAAAGACAAACCTTCATTTTTGCTACACTTTTTCTGTGCAGTTCAGCCCTTGATATCGAATTCTGTATAGGCTATGCAATGAAACCAGAAATAGTAAGGAAATTCTGGTTAGTGAAATCACTCGTTAAAACTTGAAAAGAAAAATCAAAGATAGTGCATTGTAAACATTCAGTATAATATACTTACATCTTGATTGAACTTCCGTGAACTGGAAATCCGAAGCAGATGTCGAGGAGATGATTCATCAGTCATACTTCGCAAATAGCGATGTGGAATCTCGATGTTGGAATGAATAATCCAAATTGACCACTCTGCTTTCCGATCATCATCCCACACAGCATGTAAGTAATCCAAAATCTTGATTCTCTGTACCCTGCATCGGACCAACAAACCTCTAATTGAACATAATACATTGTGAAAGAATCACAACAGTTACCAAACAACAACACCAGCACAACAAAGAAATCCTCTAAACGAAAACAAAGATAAAATTAACCTCACCTATGAAAATTCAAGAATGCATTCCATATAAGTGAAACTTGGCAGCTCACTGTTTCAAATAATTCTGAAAGTTCTTCCTTTGACAGATTGTACAGCATAATATCGTCAGTGCTTCCACCCACACCATCTGAACTCTGAAATAAGTTGTGGGAGAATGAAACCAATCATTAGGAGTATCATATAACACAAAGATCAGTTTTGCCTGATAAAATGAAGCATACCTCCAGAAAATCACTTGATATACCGGTCATCTGGCGAGTATACTTTGTGGGTGTACAGTGCCCTTTACTGTAATTAGTAAAGCCTGACTTTGATGGCTGAACAGTCTCATATTTACCAAGAGTTAAGTCCGCATCATCCAAATCCTCAAGGGTGATACCGATAACATTACTGATCTTCATCACTTCCTGAAGAAGCGTTTCTCTAGAAATTAATAACGCCTTCACAATATCATATGCCTTTAAACCTAAACCTTGCTCCTGTGTTTGCATATATATTAGACACCATGTTTTTCTCATAAATTTGATTATTTAATGAAAGCACAGTTAAAATAGCAACACAATTCATTCATTGGCATGATTATATGCTCATTTCCTATTGGCTTGGCATAAAAATGGGTACTGCAGCAGCTTCTTGATAAAATTTCTAATCACTACAAATCCATTCAAAGAAGAGATCTTGTTTGTGTTTTGTTTTTTGAGGAAAAGATCTTGTTTTTGTTATAGACACATCATACAAACTTTTACAATGGGAAAAGGTATAGTGTAAAAAATTTAAATCCAAAGCATCACAAACCTTTGTACCTTCAGTGATGATTTAGTTACACCGGCTTTCATGTACACAATGTGTATTGTCAGATCAACAAGCGCAGAGTGCAAAGCATCAAAATGGACAGGACAGTACGAGTGTAAGCCCAGGAGTGCTTTATTTGGTAACCTAAACTCATGGATAGGGACCAAATATGGGTCACTTGAATCGTCATCTTGAGCCCTATGATGCAAAATTAAGCAGCTTAATAAGAGGTTGATGAATGCAGGTTGTAAGATGTTGGGTGCAAGTGTAACCTACAATGAGAAACATTAAGATAGGTTACAAATAGACTAAGAGAAGAAAAATTACACACCATCCATTTCCCAGTGCTGGGATATATAAAAGTTCAAACTTCAATATAACAGAAGATGTTGCTGGGCCCTGAAATGGAGAAAGAGAGTATAGATCAGGTTTAAGTATATTGCAGTCATAAATGCTGAAAGGAATAATTCACCTCATCTTCACTGTTGGGTATGTAGAATGACACCATAACTGATAGATAAATATCTTGTCTAGAATATTTAACAAGAAATGGCTGCGTATAGAAGCTATTGTCGTCGTCCTCTATTTTCCAAAAGCCAAATGAGCCCTTTGCACCAATATCAAGAGCTGCAGAATCCACCTAGCATGTCATAATCTATTAGCCAAATATTGGCAAATGCAAAGTCAGCTACTGATGACAATAAGAAACATTAAACAAATCGGATGTACAGCTTTAACTTGTTTCTGGACTATTCCGGTTTAAGGCTAGTTAGAACAGACCATGACAACTCAATGCAAGAGGTCAAGAACTATTGATTTTAAATTGTTGTTGGTGTCCTAAGCTTTTTTTCATTTTTTTTCACCAAAAAAGAAGTTTTAGGCTTGCCTGCATGTTTATACCAATAATACGAAAATCCTTGACTCAACTTAACATAACAACATAAGTACAGAATTTCAAAAACAAGCAATACAAGTAGAGGGGTGTAAATTTTTTTTCTCGAAAATAGGCAGGGGAGCTACGTCTTAATTAAGTAGATAAAAAAAATAAAGGGGTGTATAATTGTGATGCAGAATACTGAATACTTGTGCAACTGTTTCGCCCCAAAGGCTGAGAAGACTAGGTATGAAGACCACATTTGCTCTTTCATGATTTATGCAAAGGCGTATACATAGAAATTAGATTTGCAGTAAAAGGTATTACAAACATGGGCACATTAAACGGTTCTGTTCCCCCCTATTTCACCTTCAAATGATTGAGGAGATACTATTGACCACAGAACTGAGCAAGAAACAGATGTGTTAAGAAATTTATTTTTCTTGTCTCCGCGTCAAGAACGATGCAACAACCTTCGTATTGTACGACCCTTGCCGGTGAGATGGGTGCCCTGCCCTCGTCCTCCTCCCAGACTGCACTAATCTTCATGCGGTACCATCTGATGCAATATGCAAGCAAATGTCAAGAAGGAAGATTTTCATTTCATTGAACCTACATGATATGCACAATAGCTGAGATGAATCCCTAAACATTTGGTTGGAAGATCACCACAGGAAAATCAAGGGATAAGACAAATCGATCGTTTTAGTTCGAGATGATCGTGAATTCGTGGTACAAAACTAGACGAGGTAGGAAATCTCAAAGGAATACACGAAAAATTTCAGCATGCATACCTGTTCTTGGGAAAAGTAATAAAAATCCAAAAGGAGAGACGAGAATCCTTGTTACCCTTGCTGGAACAGGTCTAGGTTGTGGAAGCGGTCGATGTAAACGGCCACCTCGTGCGCCGTCTCCATCGCGTCGGCCGGCCGATCGCCTTCTCCGTCGCCTCCACGGCGGCGCTGCCGACGCCGGCTAGATCGCGCCCTCTCCGCTCCAAGTATTCACGGCCAAGTATTCACGGCAGCGGTGGTCGGGCCACCGATTCACGACCGCTTGTGTCTCTTGGGCGCTCACAAACCAATAGCCAGGCTCATGGGCCCGTGTCACTGGCCCATTCTAGCTCATCAACGAACTTCAGCCCATTTTTAATAATACGTGGGTCGGGTGGGTCCACTTCTCTCCAATTTAAGCGGGTGATCGATTAACTGTAAACCCTTCTCTTCTTCCCCGGCAATCGCACCCAGATCAACAACAACAAGGGATTGAATTTGGAATCCGGCCCCATCCCTTCCCGTTCCCCTCGCAAACCCTAACACCGTCATCGCCGGCGACCATGAGCGGCGACGGCGTCCGCCGCGTGGTCCGGCCGCGGAAACGGTACATGACGTCCCGCAAGGAGCAATCCGAGACATGGTCGCGCCTCCTATCCAGGATGGACGTTTTCTACACGGAGGCGAGCGACCGGCTCCTCGTCGCCGCGCGCTCCCTCGACGCGGCCGGCATCTGCGTCGGCCTCCTCGACCCCGTCTCCAACATCATGGCCAACGCCATCTGCGCCTGACGAGAAGGCCGCCGTTGTCGTCGAGGAGAGAAGCGGAAAGAAGAGCTGGGGAAGCGTTCGCTCGAGGGCCTCGTCGCCTTCCTGCTCTACTTCTTCCCCTACATGGCCTCGTGGGAGGCCGTGCGCTACCTGCTCCTCGCCGACGCCGACCTCCTCGCCGCCGCGCGTCTCATCGTGGCGGACCGCGGCATGACGGCGCGCTTCTCTCTCAATTCCGCCGCGGCGGCGCCGGCCGTCGAGGAGGCCCTCACGCTCGCCGCGGAGATCGCCAACCACCCCCAACCCAAGCAGCTCGCCCAAGTCTGGATGCAGCTCTCCTCCCGCCTTCACCAAGTCCTCGCATTGTTGCAGCAGCCCGATCAGGAGATTCAGGACCTCGACACCCTGAAAACTTTGCTCGAGGATCCAGCCGTTCCTCACCTCGCTACACCTTGGGACATTGCCGCTTCCCGGCAGCGCCATCACAGCGACAACATCATCACCAACAACATTTCGTATCAACACACCCGATCGCTGCGAATGGTGCTCCTCGACGCGATGCACGGCTACTACCTGAAGGCTTTGGCCATCCTGCCGCGCGGCGAGCTGCGCTCCTGCCTGCACCGGAGCCTGCTCAGAGCCGGCAACTGCTACGGCCCGCTGGACCCCGTCTCCAACATCATCCTCAACACGCTCTGGTACGACGCCAACTTCCCGGCAGCGGAGTCCGTGACCCCGGTGCTCGACGTCATCGGCCCCAACAGCCTCACCCGCCTCGTGAGCCGCTCATTCTACGGGCTCGTCTCCTTCCTCCAGACTCGCTATCATGATTTGTCCGAGCACCGGATTGTCCAATGCCTGGTTGCCGCCTCCGGTCGGCTGTCCGTTGCCGACCCCAAGCTCTTGACGTCGTCCGGTGCAAAGGCATTGGAGGCTAATGAACAGCAGCAGTACCGGCATTGCTTGGAATCTATGCCCGGTCTCTACGATGATGCCATCAGGAAGATGGAGCAGGGAAGTCCGTGTTCGGATGTCCAAGAAGCTTACGCGGCTGCAGCCACCGCGGCATGGCACCCCAACCCTGAGGAGCAGGCAAAGTTCCTCGCTTCATGTGAGGAGGGAGCTTTTCCTAGGCACCCGATCGCCGCGGGGGACGTGCAGCGTTGGTCCTCGGTTCTGTCTGAAAAAGCCAAGCCTCGATCTCCTGAACGAATACGCATGGCTTGTTACTCCGCGAGAGAAGGGAGGGCGCGCTCCATGAATCTGCAGAGAAGGATATCCAGGAAAGTCAAAAATGCATTGGACAGACACCTGCTGCAAGATGGGGTTGGTTTAATACCTCTGCCTTTTCAGTTTCCACCATACCTGATGATTTCGCTTGTGTAGCTAGTAGTTGTGTAATGTTCTTACCTACAACTTTTTTTTTTTTGCTGATTTTTGTAGAAACCCACGTTTGATCTGCATATCATCTGCTGTGTGAATGAGGATGTATGCGGCCCGGAGTTCTGCGCAGACGTGGATCCCCTGGCTTTTGCCCCCTACAAGTACCGTTACTCTCATGTTAATTTCTTGGCCACTGAGAGGGGCCCTATGTCCGACTCCGATGCCATGCCCTATCCAGTACTCTTCTTCGCTGAGTTTGATAATGAAGACGAGGACGGTGCACCCCTGTTTTTGTGCCAGGTGCAGGAGCCGACACCGTTTGCCGGTACGTGTACTCTTCTTTCTGCACAACTTCTAAATTTCCTTTTTCTTCATTTAGGTAGCTACCAAAAACAGTGATGTATTTGAGCAAGCACAATGATGTTTTAACAGGACTGCTGCCACAGTAATCTAGTCACAATATTTCTGTCCGATTGGCTCTGCTTAATTTTGATATTTATGGTGATCACATTTTTGTTGCAGAGCACGTCCGGTGTCTCTACTGTGAGGCTGAAGGGGTAAAGGTTGTGCATCCACCTTCGCTGAAATTCCACGGGGGAGGCAGTGAGCTGGAGGAGATGATCCGTGGAAAACATGAATATCTCTCCCGTGATTTTCTTATCTGCAAGAACGAGCACGCTGTCCAGATTCTGAACGCCGTGGAAGAGGATTTCATGTACGTTGATGTCAGGTAGATAGGTACTAGAAAAACTTTGTGACCACTATTATTACCTTTTTTTTTTGAGTCAACTATTGTTACCTTTGCTTTTGTATTCCGGAACATATGATAGTTACAAAGTATGAAGAAATACGGCGATATAGTATGTTATTTTTTTCATCATTCGCAGGTACAAGCAATCAGTCGGGCATTAAAGATTGCTCATCTGCATCAATATTAATTATATTATAAAGCACTGCTTTGATGAAATTTAGTATCTCTCACGAAGCAAGATATCAGACCATGCTTCGACGCTTGTGCAGTCTCAAACCAATTTTACATCAAACTGAACCAAAATCAAATCAAAAGATCAAAATGTACACATCGGTTCACTTCATTCAGAGGTGCCTGACTGTCCACTCTCTTTAGCTACAGCGTGCACTGCTTCCCTTACCACATATGACTTCTTCATAAGGCCATATATTTGGGCCCAGCGACTTCCTAGCATTTTTTTTTTGTAGCGCAGAGGTACTTTGTGCGGTCTCCCCTGCTTGGTCTCGCTCGTTGTATCTGCATGAGTACTAAGAGACGATGATATCACCGTACACTGAGTTGACATTTGAAAACATACTATTTCTTAGTCTATTGAGAAAGAGAAAATCAAGAGAAAAAACTATTGAGGTTTCTTTTTTTTTTGGATATGTTTTCTATTGATTCTTCTGAATTTATTAGGATGTCTAGTATTTTGTGTTTACAGGTTTTTGGTCTCCCCATTTTTGGAGGGATAATAGGTTTTTGAAGCTATATTAGTCACATGTTGAGCTATGAAAGATGAAAAAATAAGCAAATATTTAGGTAAGATATCATGGAAACCTACTGGTACATTTGTTGTAAGAAATTAATAAGTAATTAGATATATATATATATATATATTAATTATTAAGCAACAAATCATTATATGACAAATATTAAACTAATAGAACCTATACGTGGAGACTGATTGGTAAACAGAATTCGCAATTTACTAGTACCTTATTAGAAAATAGTACAGCTTTTCTCAGAAACTAATAAGGGGTATGATACCTTAGATTTTAAATCTAGGTCGCTGAAGCAAAAATGTGGAGACCGATCTGTAGGAGAGCGGATAATAGTTGCTCTGCTGGTTTGTTCTTTCGAAGTCTACTTATATTTCAGATCCTGGTCTTTGAAGTTCAAATGTGGAAACTGATCTGCAGCAGAGCAAATATCTTAGCTTTAGGAGTCTGAAGAGTAACGCATGCCATGCTCAGACTCGATTTACAAACACCATTTTATGTCTGATGACATTATATATGGCCTGATGGTATCGTCCTAAAACATTTATGTCTGAACCGAAAATGGACATTTTCAGAACCAACGAATTACATGATAGTGGGAAATATTTAGTACATATGCAAGACACGGTCCATTTATGAGATCACCAAGCATAACGCATTCAAAACTTTATAACATTGAAATGTATTGACTAAACAATTGGATAAGATGAAGCAATATATAGTGACCAAAATCATTTTGCAGTTCCATATATGCATAAAAACAGCATGTATATTCATTATCGTAAATTTTATATATGATAAAGGTGATAGATTGTAAATGTACTACCATGCAAAATTATAGATATGTTTATAACTGTTTGTCGGAAAGCTGAATCAATGGTTTTTTAACAAAAAAAAAAATCCCTTAGAGAGAGCTGTTAAGATTTTTAGCAATTGTTTGGTTAATCTTTCTATCAATCGCAGCTTAGCAAAAGGCAATACAGCCGCATCTTTTAATATGGTAAGATGATACACGAAAGAACGAACCAGCAGAGCATGATTGTCTGCTTGTGAGACTGAACTGCATGAAGCAACACTGAAATACTGAATTGGAATGCGTTGAGTGTCTTTTCTCTACAAATGGTCGGTGGTACGTCTCTCTAAACACTCGCCGAGTTCAGAAATGGGAAGAGACAGATAGACAGAGAGGTGTGGAGACCGTTGAGGTTGGCGTAGAGGAGCTGGGCCTCATCCCCGGACGTGGAGGAGCCGCGCCTTGTTGGGGAGGTGCGGTGACTGGATAGCAGGGTCGCCTTGACAGGGAGATCGTGGTGGCTGTCGGTTGGCGGGTTGGGTAGGCGCCGGAGGTGGACAGTCGTCTTTTGTGGGCCACCCATGCGCAATCGACAAAAAATAAATATATTATCAGATAATTGGGGAAGACCTATACAAGAAGGGCGTCACCACTCCACTTGTGAAATGTATCAGTTCATCAGAAGGTATCAATCGGCTACAGCAAGTGCACTCTGATAATTTTTTGATAATTATCTGATAATTATCTTGTAATCGTTGCGCATGGGCGGCCCACAAAAGGTGAGGGCACCATGATATATCAAACATGCGGAACAAATTTCCGGAAAAAAGAATAGAGATATGACCAGAGAATACTGGAACAATTTCAAATGGAACTTTAGAACAAAAGTTTATATGTGGAAGAATTCGGAATTGATGATGGCACAAAATTAAGATACGCATAAAAAATTGAAGGCAACTATTGATCAATTTCCCTTAAAAATGACTAGTCAATACCAAAAAAAAATTCAAATGAACTGCAGCAGAACAATATGTATATAAACTAAAGAAATTTACTACCGGAACCATTTGAAATGAATAATGGAACACAATTATTATATGCATAAAAGTTAAGAAATTATTTAATCATGCGGATAAAAGTGGCAGATCCATATTCAAACACGGTTATAATACTGTCTGGCACTGAAATTTAAATATGAATCCGATCTAATTGTCAAGCGACATGTATTTTCTTCTACCTATCATTCATGGTCAGCAAACGAACTATTGCAGACTATTAGTTTAATGGTTCTTCTATCGATCTATCTGACATCAACGTACATAAAATCCTCTTCCACCCCATACAGGATCTGGACGGCATGCTCGTTCTTGCAGATAAGCAGATCATTAGAGAGAGGATGTTCCCCACAGATAAACTTCTCCAGCTCGCTCCCTCCCCCATGGAATTTCACTGAAGGTGGATGCACAACCTTTGCTCCTTCAGCCTCACAGTACAGACACCGGACGTGCTCTGTTGAACAAAAATGATCATAATAGCTATTAAAAGCAGAGCTGACAAAAATATTATGAATAGATAGATTACTACGATAGCAGTCCTGATAAACTTTCTTGTTCTACATCTAAGAACAACAATTTCCAGAGGATATGAATCAAGCACTTGGATATCCTCACACTCACATCACAATATTTCATTCAAGAAGGATGCACGTAGCAACGGAAGACTCATTGGGAACTGAATTTTCAGCACATAGACAGGGAGGTTTCATTGCTAAATGTGCTGAATGGATAGACACCTCGCAGATAGAATGAAACCATCATAGACACTGATTCCCCAGTGCATAAAACAGTTAAGCCCTACCATAATACAACGCAGTCTCGATGGATCTTGCAGATGCATCATCCATGGTATCGGCAACCCTAAAAATAAGAAAATGGGCATATCATATATGAATTTAACTCACTGCTTTTGTTCAAGGCATATGTGGATACTAATGCGCCGACGGTACAACATTTGATGGAACTATATTGGAATTGTTTCATTGCATTGCAGATGCTTAACAAGGACACATAATATATTACGTTTACTACGTAACAGGAAATGCAAGCGATGAATTTGGTGGCCCAGTGGAAGCTTGGAATGCAAAATAACTAGATCTTAGCAAAAAAGGGGCACGGAATGCGGTTCAAACCTGGGGGAAAAAATAGAACAGGGCATTATCCCCATCCAGTTCAGTCGTAGACATAAACTCCTCAAAAAGGGGAAAAAACTGTTGGGTGAAATCCTTTTTGACACCAAAAATCGAACCTGCGACCCTTCCCTTCCTCCCAAGTGAGCTGACCAAATGGGCTAATCCTATCATTTGTGCTATTGCCAAGCAAAAGGTCTCTGAACAGGGGCGGCAGTCCTGGGTTGGGCTGGACCAGCTGGGGCAAGCCAGCCTGGCTTGTTTGGCCCATAACAGTGTACCGCAATCAAAGGGCGTTGGTTTGTTGCAGATGGACATCATTTGGAGAGTGGGTGCAGTAAATCCATGACCATATAAGATTTATTGGGAAAGGAGCCATTCAAAACGGTCAAATTCTACTTGGGAAAATGAATGTCCCACCAGTGTCTTGATCGCAACCTCATCCCCCAGACATTTGATGGCATATATGAAAAAATGTATGAAAATTTGTATGTGATGAACTATGAACTTTCATAAACTATTCCTTATCCCCCACTGGAATTTGCAAAACCCCTTGTGTAGACAATTGATGGCATATAAGGGTCGAGGCACACTTTCCTAAACTATTCCTTACCTAGTCCTACATGTTGGTTCTATTGCAACCACAAGAAATGTAAATCAAATTTACTATATGTTCAATGTGCATTGTTCATAAGACCAATTGCAAGGAAAAGGTGTAACAAGACTTTATGTCTGCCTTTCAATTCCAGGAATTATGGCTACAAAGGATTCCTCTATCGAATTATTTTATCTAGCCTATCTTGCTTGGGAGCTTTGTTGATATTGCTATACCTGGTATCTGTTAGCTATATTTAAACCCGCAGACACATACATGATAATTGAACTAGCATGTCCATTCAACCAGTTCAACCCTCCGCTCCTTTTAATTTCCTCTCTGTATGATTTTACTAATGTTGAAATGGAGAAGTTGAGCAGAAATAATAGTATACATACCGGCGAATGGAGTCGGCTCAGGCACCTGGCATAAAAATGGGGTGCTGTCCTCCTTTTCATTATCGAACTCAGCGAAGAAGAGTACAGGATCAGGTTTGACATCGGACATAGAACCTCTCTCAGTGGCCAAGAAATTCACATGAGTGTAAAGATACTTGTAGGGCGCAAAAGACAGGGGATCATTAATGTCTTCGCAATACTCTGGGCCACATACATCCTCATTCACACAGCAGATGATGTGCAGATCAAACGCAGGTTTCTACAAAACAAAACAGGACAAATCAACAAAAGTTATGTTAGAACATTACACAGCTACACAAGCGAAATCATCAGTTATAATGAAGGGCAGAGAAATCAACCCCATTTCGCCGCAGGTGTCTGTCCAATGCAGCTTTCACCCTTTTGGATATCCTTTTCTGCTGATTCATGGAGCGCGCCTTTCCAGCTATTGCAGGGTAACAGGGCTTGCAAATTCTTTCAGGAGTTCTCTTCTTGTCTTCAGACAGAAGCAAGGACCAATGCTGCATATTACTTGAGGAGATCGGTTGCCAAGCAAAACGATTCTGATCAGCCCATGAAGCAAGGAACTTTGCCTGCTCCTCAGGATTGGGGTGCCATGCTGCGGTGGCTGCAGCCTCGTAAGCTATTTGGACATCTGCACATGGGCTTTTCTGCTCTATCTTTCTGATGGCATCATCAAGGAGAGTGGGCATGCATTCCAAGCAGTGCCAGTATTGATGATGTTTTTCATCCTCAGTTGTATTTGTAACATACGGAAGGTTGGGGTCGGCAATGGACAGCTGAGCAGAGGCAACAACCAGGCATTGCACAATCTGGTGCTCAGATAAATCATGGTATCGAGTCTGGAGGAAGGAGACAAGTCCGTAGAAGGAGCGGCTCTCCAGGCGGGTCAGGCTGTTTGGGCCGATAACGTCAAGCACCGGGGTCACAGCTGCTGGGAAGTTGGCATCATACCAAATGGTGTTGAGGATGATGTTCGAGACAGGGTCCAGGGGGCCATAACAGTAACCGGCTCTGAGCAGGCTCCGGTGGAGGCGAGAACGAAGTTCATTGCGCGGCAGAATGGCCAGCGCCTTCAGGTAGAAGCCGTGGATTGTGTCAAGAAGCACCATCCGCATTGATCGGGTGTGTTGATGCGGCATACTGGTGAAGCTGTTGCTGCAGGGGAGTGGCCGGGAAGCAGCAAGATCCCAAGATATGGCAAGGTAAGGAACCGTAGGCTCCTCGAGCAACATTTTCAAGTTCTGGTGGCTCTGATGCGGAGACTCGGCCTGCACCTCAATTAACAAACTGAGGACTTTCTGCGGCCGGGAGGACAGCAACATCCAGACATCGGCTAGCTGCTTGGGTTGGGAATGCTTGGCAATCTGCGCAGCGAGAGTGAGGGCCTCCTCGAAGGCTGGTGCTGCTACGGGGGAAGTAAGAGAGAACCGCCCCATGCCACGGTCCGCCACAATGAAACGAGCGGCAGCTAGGAGGTCGGCGTCGGCAAGGAGCAGGTAGCGCACGGCCTCCCACTGGGCGATGTAGGGGAAGAAGTAGACCAGGAAGGCGACGAGGCCATCGAGCGAACGTCTCCCCAACTCTTTCCGCTTCTCCTCGACAAAGGCGCCGACCAAGATCTTCTCCCTGTAGTCAGGCCGGCGGTCGGAGGTGCAGATGGTGTTGGCCATGATGGTGGAGACGGGGTCGAGGAGCCCGATGCAGATGCCGGCGTCGAGGAAGCGAGCGCATGTGAGTGGCCTCGCCCTCAAGGCGAGCCGGTCGCTCGCCTCCATGTAGAAAGCGTCCAGCTTGGAGAGGAGGCGCGACCATGCCTCGGAATGCTCCTTGCCGGAGGGCAAGTACCGCTCCTGCGGCCGGACCACGCGGCGGACGCCGTCGCTCATGGCCGCCGGCGGTGAGGAGTTAGGGTTTGGGAGGGGAAGGGGAAAGGGGAATTTCCAATTCAATTCCTTGTCGATATGGAGGCGACGGGAGAAACGGAAGAAAGAAGGGGTCTCGCTGTTCAGATTTTTTTTTTTTTTTGTGTGTGTGTGCTGGTAGGTTTCTTAACCGGGACTTCACCAAACTTTAGTTTTATAGTCACAAACTCGTCAAGTATAATGTATGTTTCATAAACTCACTAATAATTAAAGTGTTATTTAAAAAAACACTAAATTTTGAATTGATACCGTATTTCATACTTTGGTTCCACGTGTCAGTTGCATAGTAAAAAATAAGATCGTACGAATTTGATGAATAAGTATGCAGGTGGCATGTAGGACCAGAGCATAAGATATGATATGAGTTAAAAAGTCCCAGAGCATAAGATATGATATGAATATGATGGTTTTTTAAAACACACCTCATGGTTTTGTGTTATACTTGATGGATTTGTGGCTACAATAAAATCATAGTTTAGGTGGGTTTACAAAATTTAATCTAATTATAAATTTGTTTTTTAGCATCAATTATAGATTCGATTAGGGGAAAGGCCCGGGTCTCCTCTGTCAGCGCCCCAGCACGATTCCAATTCACAAGCCCAAAGCCTGGCCGCTCTCACGTCACGTGGGCCAATTCTGCACTCCCACGCTGCCACGTCGGCAACACCGGCCCACCCAGCTCGTTCACGAGCATGTGCGCGACCGTCCCGAAGACGCCCGCACCGCGAACCGCTTTCCCATCCCCCTCTCGCTGACGCGCCGGCCCCGCCCGTCGCTCCGTCTTCCTCCTCTGGCCATTCCAAAAATAGCCGGAGAATCTTATCCCCGACGCCCAGGCCGACCGTTGACGCTGCGTCCGCGCCTACGAGCCCGTGAACCCCATGTCACATCCGGACGTGAGTTGGATCTCACCGCCCAAGTTGAGTGCCGCAGCCCGAGCTCGGTTTGGAGTCCGCGTCCACTATAAATGGAGAGTTCTCCTCTGCTCTCCTTCCTGGTTATATCAGCCGAGGTTCACAGAGGGACTATACTGGATTCCTCTCTTCTTCCTCAACCCCGGCCAGTGCCGTCACCCCGGTGAGTTCCAGTGCCTTTTGAAGTGGAGTACCCTTGCTCCTCTACTACACTTCATGCTAACCCTGGCATCCGCTTGCTCAGAAACACCGGAATTAATAGAACCAGGAAAGAGAAGAATCGCTGGCCGTGACTTCCGTCCACCATTTCCTCTCTTTGGGTGAGCTTCATTGCCACTTCTCTTTAATTTTGTTCGGTTTTCCTCCGTCCTGATCTAACACTACCGTAGCAGGGTGACAAGGAGGAACTTGTACAAGCTTCTAAATAAAAGAAATATTCATCACCAACGTCGTCGAGTTGGCTTTGTTTCCAACTCTGTGAACCACGGTACGACACTGCCATCACCCTCTTTATACATACCTTTCCTAAGCCCTAGCAAGCCCCTGCTAGGCACTGGTCATAGCTAACTATGGTTCGTGCAAGCACTCGATCGTACTACCATGCATTGTCTGTACTTAGAGATGTTAAACACACTCGGTGTTCTTTTAGGCTTGAACACTCTTCTTAAGCGACCAGCGAGGTCTCCTAGTAGCACTTCGTTATTATCAGCCAATTTTGATTTCGAAAGTCAAGGTTATTTGGTTAAAAATAAATAGCAGCATGTAAATAGCCAATCTGACATTTCAGCATGCCTCTAGATCTTTAAAGTCTACTAATAAAGACTAGCTAGGATTAATGTACAGGCCATAAATAAATCCATGCAAGAGGATGCCAATCAATTCATCTTGCATTAGCATTGAATTATCAAACAATGGCGAGGAAGTATAATTTATAGTGTGACAAAAACATACTCCTCGAGTGTCAAAAAAAACTGTCGTTTTGAGGTTGTCCTAAGTCAAACATTTTTAACTTTGACTGTAAATTATTTTTTTTGTGTTAAGTTTAGGAATATGAAAATAATATGAGTAGATTCGTATTGAAATATATTTTATAAAATTATATTTTATTTATATTTTATAATTCTTTATATCAAAATTATTAGTCAAAGCTATGTTTTGAAGACCGTGTCAGTGTCCAAAACAATAACTTTTTGATACTGGAGGGAGTACCTTTGGTCATGTCTGCCAATTAAACACCCTCTGGTTAATTCATAGTCATATTAGTCATCTACAGCTATTTTCATCTTCACCAATACATAGAAATAAGTAACTCACTGACAGCGACATTTATGTTTGTGTCCCCGTTCAGTGCTATGGAGGGACCTTCTGGGTCGGGGGAAGGAAATACGAGCGGAGGTGAGTTTCTTCTCTCTTTTTTTTTTTGGTTCCTTTTTACGGAAATCCTTTATGTTCCTTTTTACGCAACCTAGCTAGCTGATGCATGATGCAACTATCTCGGTTGCACATAATCCTGGTTTGCAAAGTTGCAATCTTAAATTAGTGTAGTTTACCTGTTTGTGTCAACAAAATAATGGAGATGTATACATACGTAGATATAATGCTTAGATGTGAGTCTATTTTGTAAAGCGTTGAGCCTTGCTGCGAAATGATTATTATCTCGGACACTAATGTCTCGGACAATGATTATTATCTCGGACACTAATGACTCGGACAATAACGTCTTATCAAAATTTAGTTCTTCAGAGTTCAGCCTTGCTGCGAAAGGCCGCTATCTGATTTTCCACTAACGACCTACCAAGGTAAAAGATGGAAGATCACATATATATATATATATGACACCAGAGACACTATGATATCAAGTCTTAATTACACTAGGTTGGCTTGTATCTTTTCAGCTCCTATTAACACAAACTTTGCTCATTAGGCACGATGGTCCAGAAATCAGTCAACATTAATTTCCCTCCTCTGTTTTCAATACAAAGAAAATATATAGTTTAGTCAACGCAGTTGGGTTCTTTGGCAGTGTGAAAATATTTCATAGTCTGACAATTTTGCATGAGTGTCGAATTGCATAGGTGTATTGAAAGCAGTTGTCAAATTGCATGACAAGAATGAAGAGATGTCCAAAACAAATCAAGATTACCCAGTAGAGAGGTGAGACCTGGCAGGGGGGCATTGATACAGTGTTTCGAATTTCAGTTTAAAAGTATTACTTCCTCGCAAAAAAAAGTTTAAAAGTATTACTGACCCAAGCCGATAAGAATGAAATGGCCAAAATCATTTGGCCAGTTTCAGTCCGAAAGTCTTGAAATTGGACCAAATTTGTCTAAATTGTCCGGCAATCACATATACCAGTGGGGACTGATAAATCGAAATTTGGTGTAAACCCCCAAATCATGGCCGAAATTTTTTCACCGCATTGATACGTGGAATTTAGATCTGCCTTGCTGCCACCCTTGCCTGACTTCCAGTTCCTTGCCTTGTAGTCTACTTGCAATACCTAATGGTTGTTGCGTTGGTAGGAAACATGTACTACTGAAGTTATAAAATGAAATATGTACATCCACCACAATAAGTATTGCATGCAGATTTTTCTTTTCTACTTTGATGTATTTTACTGTTTTGGACGGAAGAATCATTATGAGATATCCTTGTAGATCTCCATATTAAGAAAATGGTATCTGGAACCATCCCATTTTCTTATATTCATAGATGACAACCTGATTTGCAATTTATATTATTAGACGAAAATGAACAGGAAGAAGAAGAACAGGAAGAACAGGAAGAGGAGAACAGGAAGAAGAAGAGGAATATAAAGGGAAGGAGACCAGGAATCAACTGATGACGAGTGGTCAACGGACAGTGACGAATGGTCTTATAATGGCCAGGAGTATGTGGAAGAGAGTGATGAAGAGTCATTAGATGGGGATGAGACAGGTATACTATATAAGTCTAACATTAATTCTTTATTTCTTATTTTGTCCATTTAGTATTTTTTGATTGTCTTTATTTTTTTCTATAGTAGACTATGTCGTATATATTCTAAGAAAATGTTTTTATAATAGAGTCAAAAGGCCATTAATTAATTCTGTGTGTTTTTACTTCAATTATTGTAGCTTTAAATATCACAGATGTGAAATTTGAGGATGAAGAAGAACGTGACTGCAAACCATTCGGTTACGACAGCCACGAGACACCACCTCCAGAATCACCACAAGCAGGTGCACCTCCACCAGAATCAACACCTCCACCAGGGTCAGAATAGACACAACTGGAACCGGTGCAGATGTATGTTATGAAGCAGTTGTAATAGCTAGCAAGAAGAGGATTCGTTTATATACCCATGAAATATGGGCAGGGGGGCGAAGCTACGTTGTGTTTTTTTTTTTTGTATTCCTTCACTAATCCAGTGTTCATCGTAAGGCTGACCCCAACATCTAATGAAGCGACAATTTCCGCTGGCCAATTCGCCCCTGAATATGGGCACGTATGTTTTAATTATGCACGCATATGTATGGTGCACGCAGGAGGCAGTGGCAGTGAGAAGTGAGATACACGTACTGGCACGCAAGCTTCACAATTATTAGCTAGTCCATACATGCTTGATTTGCGGGATATATAAGATTTGGCCATGACTTAAGTTTGGAATCCAAGATTTGCCACTCCTGAGTCTTGAATACACACTTTACCATCATTTAGCCTTGATGTATCTTTGATATGGTTTTCTTTCCTTTTAGCCAGATTAGAACCTTGGACCGACTATACCCCCCCCCCCCCCCCCCCCCCCCCCCCCCCCCCCCCACCCCCCCCCCCCCCCCCCCCCCTTCACTTGTTCTCACAGCAGTCAGCACCCACCCGAACTGCGGGTCGTCTTCCCACTCAGAACTTCGTCGACCTAACCCTACCTAACGAACGGGTCTTGTGAAGAGGAGCGGGCGCTTGGCGGCCGGATCGCGCGCGACGAGTAGGGCATGAGCGCGGCGCGTGGCGAGCAGGCAGGCGTGAGTGCGATGAGTTGGGCGTGGGCGCCCAGCTGGCAGCCACAGTGAAGTGGAAGTTTGTAATTTTTTATTGTTTCCGCCTTTTTATTTATTTTGATTTTTTATAGTGTTTTAGCTAGGAGTAGAAATGTCATTTCTGTGTTAGATTATGGTGTCAAACTGTCAATATTTATGAGAGGGCTGCAGGCTAAATGATGGTAAACTGTGGATTCAAGGCTTAAGAGAGGAAGATTATGGATTTCAGACTAAAATCATGGCAAAATCTTAAATATCTCCATTCCTTCTCGTAATTCGAAGGAGACAAGAGCCCCCCTCCTGCTATTCTCTCGCTCTCTCTCTGCCCCACCTTCCTCTCTCATGTCGCAGGTTGATCCCAACCCTGCACCGGAAAATCTGGAAGTTGACGACTCCCTCCTCTCTCCCCTCGACCCAACATCGCCGCCGATGAAGCCCCAGCTGAGAAAAGGAGGCCCAGCTACCAGCCAAGATCCCCGTCGACCTCGCTGTTGGACCGGTCTGGCAGCCTCGATGTTGTTGCCGAAGGCGTGGTGGGGAGAGGCTGCTAGGTTGAGTTGTGTCGATCGGAAAGCCCACATGCGCTGCGGCCGACGTCAAGGTCCATTTAGCCCATCGCCAGCTACCGACGTACGAAGCTTGACGTGGCAGCCGCGCAGGGTGGCCACAATGGCTGGAGGCGACGCGGCCTCATGGCTGCCGCACGTTGTCAAGAAAGCTGGCAGTGGACGGATTCCCTCCGCTGTCAGGACTTTACTATTCATTCTAAAATTGAGATTCCACATCAAGGCATGGCTGATGATTGATGAATCATCTCCTCGACATCTACTTCAGATTTTGAGCTCGCGGAAGTTCCATCAAGATATGTAACTAGCTATATCCTTCTGAATGTATACAATGGACTATATTTCATTTTTCACTTTTGCACATCAGTATTTGCTTGTTATTTTATGTTTACAGCCTATACAAATTTCATTGTCGAGGGCTGAAATGCACAGGAAAAGTATAGAAAAAATGAAGGTACGTCTTTTCTTGACTCCGAACATGTGTCAAACATGTATTACTTAAGGAAAATGGTACTAATGGCAAAAATCCTGCAGACTAAGGCCTTCTTTGGAACGTAGGAATTTCACAGGAATCGCACAAGAATTTTACAAGAAACAATTTAATTTCGCAGGAAAAATAGAAAAGGAAAAAAATTCCTCCAATTCAAACGAGCCCTAATGCAGGTTCTATTCAAGATACCCTGAATTATGCTGATCATTCATGTGTTCCTGTTGTCCGTACAGAACATGTCATATTGTCATGGTTGTTCCACAACATGGTTCTAGAAAGGATTTTGCAACAAATGATTCTGAACCTCGCTGGGTAGTGTTGTACATCAGAGAGAATAATCCACCGCGAGAAAACCTGGTGGTGTCTCAACGAGCGTACACAAAGCGGGCTGTAATTTTCGTTCATGGATTTAAGGTAAGTGTTTCGACTAGTAAAATCATTTCAAACCATATATCGAATCTGCAATGTATTTGTAGTTGAGATTTTTTGGGTCTTCAAAAAATAGGGAGCTCGCTTGGATTTACATCTTATCTCTACTACATAATAAGTCTCAACAAGGTTGTCTGATCGTTTTTCGTTTTCGTATGCTCGGTCGATATCTGCGAATCTGTCTCGATGTAAAAAACAGAGTCCGTCTGGATGAATTAATCCCCGTGTTATCCTTTTCAAATGCATAGTCCGTCTCGACAATGGAGGAGCGCTCGTTATGGCTTGGGCTTCGCACGTATCTTGATTTTACAGCAAATATCCTCAGCTTTTCCTCTGTTCTTCTGCTATGCCGCCCATCGCCACCATTAACGAGCTTGGTTTTTCTGTTGTGCCGTGCGACTCGAGGAGGAAGATGAAGGGCGAAGCGTTTTTGGGCCGTGGGCTGATTTCATGTCTTACGTGTTAGTGGGCTGGGGACCTTGAGGAGAGGTGGCCAGGATTTTCTTCTGCAACCGTGAGCGTTGTGAAGACAAACCCTATAGCGGCGATCCCTGCCAAACCAACGAGCAAGGATGACGAGCGAGAGCGAAGTCATGGTGCATATCCAGGTGTCCCACATCCTCGATCTGCTAGCCTATCGCCAGGTCATCGCTCCTGAGAGTGGCATATTGGCATGGCCGCATGGGTAGCAACGGACGAGACTGCTCCTCACCACCTCCGTGATCTGCCTCGGGAGTTCGAGCTTGAGATTGATGTCGTGATCTGCCGCTCGCCATGGTGATGGTTGCTATACGGTTATCGTCCTGTGAGTTTGTTGCTCTGTTTGTGCAGGAGCACGCATGTTGTTTGTTCTGCTGTTTATACAGTACCTTTCACGATTTTTTCATTCTGAAAACGATTTGGTAAGTTTCTTCTAGAGCCTGTTGGGGAATATCAGCCCTGCACGGGAGTGAATCGTCCCAACTTTGTCTTTGGAAAAGAGCAGTTACTCTTTTCTTCTTCTTAAAATCCACATAGTTCCATTCATTGTTCTTGCAATTGAATATAAGAAACGCACATGGAGTTGTTAACAGACGCAAACAGATGGAGCTATCTAAGGATATTGTGCATATTGTATCTTTTTTTTTTTTACCCATTTACACTTTTTATATCCCGTTGCAACACACGGCGTATTACTAGTTAGAAACTAATGGCTTATGCTTCCACCCTGGAGCCAAGTGCCTATTATCTCAGATAAATGAGGATAATCCGGAGATTTTAAAGAAATGCGTCGAAGGCTTGCTAATAAAATAGCGGCGTTCCTCAAAGGGAAACTGGACAAGTAAAAATGGTGGCTACAAAAGGAAGAAACTTAGTTCTGTCAGTCATCCCATTGGGAATATCATCCTCAGAAGTGCCCTAACAGTATTTTCAAACTGATCTTCGGTTGTTCTGTAGATTATGTCAGTACGTGACTAATCAGCTCTTTCCGTTTCAACAGAACCCAAACTCAGCCGTTTCTGAAGGACCTCCATGCATACATGTCAATATCAGGGCCTCACTTTGGTTACTGATACAGCTCAAAATTCTTTGTTCAATTCTGCCCTATGGCTTATGACAAGGCTCAAGGGAATGCAGTGCAAGCATCAGCGATCACCTTCATCAATCTTGGGTCTCGGCCTTTAGAAAACCAATAAAATTAAAAGCATGGTCTCCAATAAGCAGCTTCTAAAGGTATTTGAGACATCCTTCTCAGAATGAATCCATCCATTTCTTCTGTTACCAAATGGCAGTGACACGTTCAAATTGCATGTCCCTAAGCCACCAGCGTACTCCGGGTAAACCGCATCCGCCATTTCTTCAGCAGTGTTGTACCTTTGCGTATGTCATGTCCACATCGGGGTCCTTTTTCACGCCAAACCACTGCATGACATTACCCAATTACATAATAAACGAAAATATGCAGAAACTTAGGCAATAGAGGTGTTTGCTGAATTATATAAACTAGCAAAAGCCCCGTGCAGTGCCGTGGGAACAGCTTGAAAACCTCAAAGATCAAGCATCATATGAAAAGCAAAGCCTGAATGAATATGCATAATGTCAGCTGAGAGTTGTGGGAGATCTTGCATCATAGAGCTTATAGAGCTAAGCAGGATGTTTGCAGTTCATCATACAGGCGTACAACAGCTCATGGACCAACATCAACGGTAAAAAAAAAAAAAAAACTTCTGTGATTGAGTGTATTCAGCTTGAATACTCAGACATGTGATAGGGCCAGGACAAACGACTACAAACAGTAGGATCCCCATTATTCTATCAATTCTTAAGTAGTTTACATACATCGGAAAATCAACAAATCGTATAAATGAATACCAGACTAGTATTAGTAACCAGAAACAGATGAGCACCTATTATATGATATAAGAACGCTGTTAACCATATATTTAGATTTAGAATGAACAAAACCTACAAAATTTTCATGGAGTTATGTAGCCTTCAATTTGGCTCATATGCATTACAATTTAAATGTATGCCTGAATGAGATTGCCTTCGAGCTACATGCATACTCTGAACATCGTTAGTGGCTGTAATTTGATACACTAAAGGCATATATATAATATATGCAGGCTGCAGCAGTATAAAAAGATAATTGCATAAGGACAGGGAAAGAAACAAAATCACAGAATCCTATAGTCAGAGTTTAGCAGCACATATAACGATAATGAGGGATGTACAGAGAAGAGGAAAATGCATTATTAAAAAGCCGTCCAGTAGCAAAGATAGGAGCACTAAGCCCTAGATTCTTGGGCCGAGCTGGATTTGAACCAGCGTAGACATATCGTCAACGAATTTACAGTCCGTCCCCAATAGCCACTCGGGCATCGACCCAGGAAGAATTTATTCTAGGGTTTTTGATAATCTATAGATTAACCTCTTTTTATAATACTCCCTACCCCGCATTTGTACATGGAACAATGAAACAGAAAAGACATGATGAATATACAACCGTCAAAAAGAAAAAAGAAAAAAAAAGAGAAGAGGGTCGACTTACATTTATCAGTGATGGTAGATGCGTCACAGGCAAGAGAACCTACAAAGAAATCAAAGTTGTTTAAGGAAACAATGCATTTATATATAAAACCATGGAACACTTTTCCAGCACAACATAACCAATTGGGAAATTGTTCAGGTAGCAGGCATGTGATGCTCTTCTCGATTCTGAGCAGCAGTAGAAGAGTCAGGTTGAGGATATTCTAATTTTTAAGAATAAGTAATAGCATGAATAAAACACACAATGAGTCAGGTGTATATGTAACAGTACAATTCAATTGTAAGATTTCTCCAAAAAAAAAAATCTATTGTAAGGTGTATAGATCATGAGATTATGCACAAACCAACCAGAAAGGTAGTAGAATGCTAAAATATGAGTCCATCAATAATGTAGATAACTAAGGGAATGAGAAGCATCAAGACCAACTAACATATACGAGCGATACAGCAATGGTGGTACGGTGGAACAGAAGGCAAACTGAACCAAAAGCGTCAGTCATAGTAAATCCTAGCGATACAGCAATGGTGGCAATGGTGGAACAGAAGGCAAACTGTGAACCAAAAACGTCAGTCATAGTAAATCCTAAGCACATGTGTTTGGGAAACTACCGTTCTACGGTGAGCATACTAAATGGAACCAACAAATTCTAATGGACAAAGGAGGGCATCTATCCAACATGGAAAATGAAGCAACTCACAAAGGGATCAAGACATAGATGCACACCAGCCTATGAAGATAATGAGCAAAAGTATACGGGTAAGCAATCGCTTCTTATCATGTCTGTGATGACTAATTAGGAAGAAAGATACTAGCCCGAGCATTAACCAAATGTAAGCAAAGATAAAGGTAGCAGGATGAACACACGATTCTTTGCTAAAATCAATACGAGGCAGGCAGGTCAAAGAAACACAGCATTACATGCAAGGGTTTCCAAAGCTATTGTTCAAGAGCTATACCGGCAATCACACAAAACACCTAGAAGCTGGATGAAAGCTGGTAAGGAAGTGGACATTGTGACATATATGGCATTCTGTTAAATCTATCATCATCATCAAGGGAACGAAGAAAATACTGTAAGACATTCTGCAGGCCCTCAATAAATCACAAAGACCAGTATGGCTACAACAACAAATAACCAACTGAAAAAACAGTTGCCTGCATTTATGGCCCAAATGAAGCGGTGATGCCAAAGAGCCTCACGACATGCCAAAAAACATTATAATTAAGGACATATAAACCTTTACCTGAAACATAACTTAAGCATGTGCAGTTTCATGGCTACATACATGTATGTGATGGTAAGTTGTCTGCGGAGGTTCACAGTAGCATTGTAAAATTGGAAAAGTAAACAATTTTTGCTAGATTCATAAGCTAAGTATCATGAGGGCCAGGACCTCAAATTCCAGCAAGAATATCATCCAAATACAGTTTATATTAAGAATGTGCCAAACAGGAGAAATACGTATGGTTTCTAACTTATTTTAAAATGAGAAATATCTATTGTCAGTAAATAATCTCGAGCCTAACCCTGACAAACTAATCAGATAGTTAATAAGTACCATTAAAATGAAAACATTGCAGGTAAGAATGTCGTTACAAACAGGGAAAAAAAAAACATCTGCAATGTGCATACAGAGTCTCCATGGAATCAAAATCAGGCCCAACTAATTTGCGTCCTAAAAAGAAACATACCAATTATGTCTCATGCCCATGTGTCCTTGAGGGCAGACCAGTAGCACTCTCAACAGTATGTCAAATCATTAATAGATCATACCAATAACTGTTATATGCACATTAATGATCCATCAGAGAAGCTCAAAGTTCAAACCACTCCGATAATTCTACGCTCGACATATTTTCCTTTCAATTCGAATTTTAGACACACTTCCCTCAACTTCACCAATAAATCTCAAAGCTTAGCCTACAAGAAAATACCAAATGCGCTTTTAGGGCATCGCATACCTGGATCATGAGAGCAGGGGGTACCATGGGTATGGGTTGGTGGCACTGCCAACCAGCTCTGATGTGGATAATGAGGCAGTAGTTTAACCACAGATTTCTTCCATTCAAAAAACTGCACCCAATAAAAATCCTCTTTTCAAAAATGTACAGCTTAAGTTGCATAACTAAGCAATTTACAGTATCATATGCTCAAAAATATTTGAAGTATAGGTCTTGCCTTCCTTATGACAGAATTACGATGCAGATGTCCCCTTCATCACTCTCATAGATCCCATCATCCACCAGCTCTGAATAAGAAATACTGAGACAAAGTTAACTAATATTCTCTAACCAAGGTGAACACTATATGTTCCTATTTACCTTCTTCATTTACTCCATTAGGATCCTGTTCTCGCATACTCCGTATCTTCCCTGGATGGCACTGATTTTGCGTGCCGTCATTAAGATATATTCAATTTACTGATATTAAGCGATTGCTGGTCTTGCAACCTCCTGTCACCTCCTGAAATAGGCATGGTTTGTATTAAAACTCTCAGATGAATTTTTAAGAAAAAGTTCATTTTAACCAGATCTGGAGCTTTGCCCTCTAGGACTGCATCTTCAGGATTACACAATACGATAAATCTTATAGTGAACACGCGAGCAAGTACCCAAAATGTATTCAAAAATCTACATTGAATTTTCAAAAACAAAGTTACATTTTAGCTAAAGTCATACCTGTTTCATTTGGAGCAGATATTTTAACCACAATTTGGTTTAATTTTCCATTTTCAACTTGCCAATACCACCAGTAAGTATGTCTCCCTTCTTATTCTTGCGAAGCACAAAAAACCTTGTCCCCCAAGAGTTCATGAAATAGAAGAA